>JAQZBX010030013.1:0-27020 GCA_029593785.1 Cabassous unicinctus
CTTTTGAGATAAAGACATAAAATCAAATTTATAAATTCCTTATTAAGTTATTAACCCTTCCAGCTCTCTTAAAAGTTAGGCTTATTCAACTTACCAAAAGTAGTACTTTTGAAATTTAATAAGTCATAAAAAATGCTTAATTGAATTGTCCTTTACTGCCTGCCACAATGTGGGGTACAGTGTAGATGCTCCATAAATAGTTGTTGGAGGATTGAAAGTAAAGGCCATCAGGTTCTACATTGACCTTGGCACTTTAAGATTTAGTAAGGCAATACTATATTTATCATATTTATTGCTCATATAAGAAATCATCAATAATACTTTTCTTTCTCTTGTGCCCTTATTTATAAACACTTGAATTGGCATTAATTTCTGTATATTAGTGCCTACTTTGAGCATTTCTTCTAGTTTATAACCATGAAAATGTAGTTTTATTCCTGTATTTGAGGTAAATGTTAAAACAAATATTAAAAGGAACTTGATACAGATTTAAATTTAGTTTTCTATGTAATTTCATCTGACTATAAATGTTCCTTATCTTTTATTGAGTAGAATCAATGCTGTTTTAAAAGAAATTTTTAAAACTATTTTACCATAAATTAAAAAAGGCAAGTTTTCATTATTTAAAAAAAACAGAACAGATTTTAAGGCAGTTACACCTGTCATGTCTTTCTCCTATGCTAAATGACATAAATGCAAAGATGAATAAGATATGGTCCCTATCTTCCCATTTATTAAGTGAATATAAAATTTTGGAAGGAATAAACCCAAATAGAATAGACAGAACAGTAAGAATGAAATGACTTCAGAGTGGATAGATTTAATTTAATTCTATATTTAGGCCTTTCAGCAGTTTAAGGTCAGTAGATTTGTTCCATTCACTAACTCTCTCTTAGATTACTATCTCATGCTTTTCCTCTCCTCAAACCCCCAATATCTCCTTCTCCTCTCTCTCTCAGCTTGCATTCTACTTCACTAAGAAATTGAAACAGTCCAAACAGGACTTCCAAAACACCACCACCCCCAAATACCACAACTTCCTACCTACCAGCATTTGTACTTCCCTATAGTTGCCATAGATATATCATATGTGCATCTACTTAAACAAGTTTTTCTACTTTTTGCACCACATTCCATTCCTTCTTGCCTACTTGGGACATTGATCCAACAATTCTCTTCTCTGTCTCTTACACCTGCAATTTTTGGCTCTCTACTGGATTATTCCTGTCAATGTTATGTATCTGAACTTTAAAAAAAAATTCTCTTGAGCCTACTTTTCCTACATACTGCCCTTTTTTTTTTTTTTTTTGCTTAACTTTATAGCCAAACTCCTCCAAAATGTTAGCTTTTACAAAAGAGTTTTAATATATTCACATCCAGTAACCCCTTTTCACCCATTTCCTCTTAAACTGCTCTAAAAAGGCTTTGTGCTCAATATACTGTGAAACTGATCTTGTCAAGATCACCATTGACCACTGTTACCAAATCTAGTGTACAGTTCTGATTTCTTATATTACTCGACTAAATAATATTTTACACATTTCTCCTTGATACTGTTTCTTTCACTTGACTTCCAGAATACCTCACCATCTTGGTTTTTTTCCCTGTCCCAACATTTCCAGTCTCCTTTGTTGGCTCCTTGTCTTCTCAACAGCTTAACTGGGTGCCTTGAGCCTCTTAGACTTTAGTCCTCTTTTCTTCTGTCTGTTTCAGTTTTATGATTTTACATACCGCTTACATGCCCAAAATTCCCAAATTTATATCTTTGGCCAGACCTGTCCTCCGAACTCCAGACTTATATATCCAATTGCCTACATAAAATCTCCACACAGATAAGAGATTTCTTAAGCTTTATATGTACAAAACCAAGCTCCTCATTTCCTCCTCCTACATAAAACTGGTTCCCATCTGACTCTTAAGACAACGGCATTCTTCTTAGTTGCTCTTGCCAAAAACTTTGGAATCATCTTTGATTCCTCCCTCCCACACATCAAATCTAATCCATTCATCAGTTCTGCGTTGGCTCTACTTTCAAAATAACATAGAATCTGACCACTTTTTACTTCCTTACTGTTACCACCTAGTCAGATGGAATATATCCATCACCATTTCTCTTCTGGTTACTGCATTAAGCTTCTAACAGGTTTTCCTTCTTATAGCCTTGACCCCCCTCTTTCTTTCTCCTTATACCACTACACAGTGTATTTTTAAAGCATTATATCATATCACTAATCTTCTCATAACCCTTTTATAGTTCCTCATCTCACTTAGAATAAAACTCAGAGTCCTTATAATTTCTTGTCATGTTTTACATTATTTGCCCTCCCACTACCTGTACCAGTCTTACTTCATCTTTTACCCTTATTCTTACTTAATGTGTTCCAGCCATGCCAGCCTCCTTGCTCTTCTTCATATGCTACAGGTGTGTTCCTGCTTTATTTAGAGTCTTTGCTCTGGCTGTTCCCTCTACCAGAAATGTTCCTCTCCTATTGTCTCTTACATGACTGTCTCACTTCCCTTCAAACTTGCTAAAATCTCACCCTCTCAATGAGGCCCCAGTTTAATACCGCAACCCCCACCACTTCACATATCCCAATACTCCAGATCCTCCTTTTATCCTGACATTTTTACCTTCTACTATATTCAGATTTACTTATGATTTTTACTTTTTATTGTCTGTCACTCCCCAGCTAGAATGAAGCATGCAAAATTTTACTGAAGATTTTATAATTCATGTGATAAACCTGTTAAAATGAAAATGTTTATAAATTAGCCCCATGATTTTTGCTTTTATATATAAGTTCCGATGTTGTTTGGGAGACAAAGCCCAAGAAAAAGGCAAGATGGAAACCACTGAGTGTAAAGCAAACTGAGAAGTTAGAGAAAGAATTTAAGGAATATATTGAGTCTTCACCTGCAGAAGATAAGATTATTGAGATGGACACTAACATTCCGGTAATATTTTTAGTACTTATTTGATGTTTTAATTTTTGTCTGTTGTAAGTACATGAATCACAAGTAAATTTTAAAGGAAAATTAGGTTGCCTTACAAAACAAATTGAACATAATTAGTCCTATCATATGTACTTCATATAAAGGGGTGGTTATCTATTAAGAAATCATACTTTGTCTTCAGATGCTAATGATCTGTTCCTTGGGGTTTACAAGAAACCAATAAATTATTTTATTTTTATTATATAAATTTGTTTTATTCATTTTATTTTTTAAATTGTTTTTATTTTATTTTATCTTTTATTATTTTAACTTTATTTTTATTATTTTTAGTAAACTTTTGCAAAAAGTGATATAACCAAGCTATAATGATTATATGAATATGTGAATTTTATGGAATATGGATCTGAGCTTAAATATTTCCCCAACTATTTTAGTTAGTATTATCTTAAAAGGTTTTTTTGTATAATTTCTAATTTTAGTCTATTATGGATAAACAGAAATTTCATGGGTTTTTTTGGGGGATGGGACATGTTTTTCAGGTTCGCTTAACTCCTACTGGTGGTAACATGAAAATTCTGCAACCACATATAATAGCTATCCGAAGAAATTATCTTCCAGCATTAAAAATGGAATATAGCACATCTGCACATCAGTCATCATTTAGAGTTCAAATTTACAGAATACAGGTTAGTCTTTCTAAAATAATGCAAATTATATTCTGAAAGAAACATAGTAAGACATAGTAAGACACTGAATATATTCCTATGGTCTGTTTTGTCTAGTATTTCAGTTTCAGAGTTGGACTAGACTTTTGGATTCCTTATATACTTCTTAAATCTTGTTGTTCTAGTTAGCTTGTATAATTAACATATTAATATACTGTCCTGTTTTTTTATTTTCTTAGATCCAAAACCAGATACATGGTGCTATATTTCCATTTGTTTTTTATCCTATTAAACCCCCCAAGTCGGTCACTATGGATTCAGGTTTGTTTTTATTTTTTGATTGCCATGAAAACATTTGTATTAGCTATTTTATTTAGTCAACTATAAAAATATGAAATGAAACCATTCTCAAATTTCATTCCTGTAGGATCTTGGAAAATTAAATTGCTTGAAAAGGGCCAGTAATGATTCAACTAACTTTATCAAAACTCTGGGTGAATATGCACAAAAAGATTAATTAGAAATATATATTTAAATTTTAGAAATATTAATTTAGTAAACACCAGATTTTTCATTTGCAAACCCCTGATTTCATTAGGACCTTTGAATAAATACTGAGGAAGTTTAAATTTAGAGTGTTTTCAAACAACAGAAACTCTTATGTTCTCCAGATGGGAATAACTGACAACTCCTTTCTTCCACCCTCTTCTTCCCCTTTGTTTTTTTTCTTTCTTGACTATTCCCTCTTCTCCCCACTTTACCCCCACCCCATTATTATATTTCACTCCCCTTTTGCTTTGCTTCTCCCCCACATACCCCTACCCCCACACACACACCACTGGCTCTAAACTATCTAGGATGTGCTCTTCATATTCAGCTCAGAAGCTTTTTGACCAGTGTATATGTCCAAGCCCCTCCACCTAGAGGTCTGGAGCAGGACCCTGGCATCTGTATTTTTACTAGGTTTCCCTGGTGATTGTAATGCTTGCTTCTGTTATAAAATCTCTAATTAAAGAATTAGCTATCCTTAGAGTAAATACAAATAATTAAAAATAAAATCCTGGAGTTGAAAATTGAGATAATAATGAATCTTGCTAATAGTAATTTAAATTGATACTCATGATTTAGCATATGAGCTTATTGTACATTGTGATATACAGTATATTGCAAGAAAATATTTATCTTTTGCTTAAATCACCATGTGATTAATCATGATTATTAACCTTTACAGCACCAAAGCCCTTTACAGATGTCAGTATTGTTATGAGATCTGCAGGGCATTCCCAGATATCTCGTATTAAGTAAGTGTCTTAAATGATTTGTGTTCATTTACTATTTTGATTTAAATATATTGTTAATTATACTGTTAAAAAATAAATTTCAGATGAATCAAAGATTCAAATGCAGAAGATTAAATTATATTTGGCATAGAAAAAGTCTATTAATTATTTTATAATCTTGAAGAGTCAAAGAGTTCTAGATGAAATATACCTAGGTATTAACTGTGCTTGTTTCTAGGTTGTGGATATTTTATTATTTTTTTGTTTGTTTATTTTTTTCTCTCTTAAGTTGTCTGTAGTGACTGTATTCTGTCTTAGGAATAAAGTAGAAATATTTTTTTCATATTCGTTCACTTTCCAACATCGACAGTGACATCTGTCTATTACTCTCCTACCTCTTTCTTCCCCTACTCTATCACCAAGATAAACACCATTCTTACTCCCTTGCTTGATTAAATAATATAGTTTTGTTTTAATTGTGCGTATGTGCCTAAACATAATATTATATAGTTTTTGTTTGCTTCTAGTTTTTAAAAAATTGTTTCAAGGTGTACATAGACTCCTGGGCCTTGCTTTTTTCATTCAATATTTCTACTAAAATTTATTAATGTTCAATGTAGCTATAGTCTGTTATCACTGATGTATAATATTCTTTTGTATGACTATATACCACAGTTTATCCATTTTCTCTCTGTGGACATTTGGATATTTCTAGTTTTTTGCTATTATGAACAATATTGCTTTGATTTTTTTTTTTTTTATTCATTTAAAAATTCTAAGTTTTAACGTTCTATTTCTCTAATACTTTTCTCCTCATCTAGTTATCTTAATGCAGTTAATTGACACTTTTTAAATGTTTTCTACTTTGTAATACAGGTATTTCAAAGTGTTGATCCAAGAAATGGATCTCAGGTTAGATCTTGGATTTGTGTATGCTTTAGCAGAACTTATGGCAGAAGCTGAGGTGACTGAAAAAACAGAGGTAAGACTTATCATCCTAGCACTTAATGGGAAGGATTAGGGAAAGGAGAGAACTAAAAAATTTAATGTTATTATAAATTCTTAAAGGCATCAAAATGGTTTTGGTTCATTTTTAAATTATGATTTCAAATATTTTAGTATGCTATTATAGTGAGCACATTGGTACAGTCCTGTTATCTAATTATGGAAGATAGAAGCAGGACAAATAACAGCCTTTGCAAAGTGAGTTAGCAAATAGGAGGAAATGTTTTGGGCCAGTAGTAGAGGGGAGAGGGTAATCAATCATGTTCACATCACTGCTACTCTTCTTTTTCTTTATTGTCTTGGGTTACTTTATAAGCTTTTGCTTTGATTAATTATTTATAAGTTTGGGTAGGACTAGGATATTTGATGAGAGAAGGGGTAAGGCAAATAAAAAGATAATTATCTCTTCATGTCTGATCAAAAGACCATAAAATCACAGCAATAGAGTGGTTGAAATACGGTCTCTTTTTTTAACATACCCTCATAGAATGAATTCTTAAGGACAAATTGCATGGTTAGAGACAAGGTAAACTATACCTTTTTTCTTTCTTTTTCATTTTAGTAACAGCTTTATTGGCAAATAGTTTGCATATTAAACAATTCACCCACTTAAATTGTACAATTCAGTGGGTTTTAGTATAGTCACAAAGTTGTGTGACCATCACCACAATTAATTTTAGGACAATTTCATTACCTACAAAAGAAACTCCGTACCATTTAGCCATCACCCCCATTCCAGCCCTAATCTACATTGTGTCTCTATGAATTTGCCTGCACTGTACATTTCAGATAAATGGATCATATGATATGTGGTCTTTTGTAACTGACTTTTTTCATATAGTTTTATTTGGGATATGAGTCACATACTATAGAATTACTCTTTTAAGACATACAATTTAATGACTTTTATGATATTCATAGATATGTGCAGCCATTACCACAGTCAATTTTAGAACATTTTCATCATCTCAAAAAGAAACCCCATACTCTTTAGCTATTGCTCCTGGCCCTAAGAAACCACTAATCTACTTTTTATCTCTAAAGATTTCCCTATTCTGGACACTTCATATAACTGGAATCATAATATGTGGTCTTTTTTTAACAGGCTTCTTTCACTTAGCATAATGTTTTCAGGATTCATCCATGGTGTAACCTGTATCAATACTTCATTCCTTTTAATGATTGAGTAATATTCTATTGAACAGATATACCACATTTTGTTTATCCATTTTCAGTTAATGGCCACTTGAGTTGTGTCCATCTTTTGGCTATAATGAACATTGCTGTATTACAAGCATCTGTGTACAAGTTTTCTGTGTTGACAAATGTTTTCATTTCTCTTGGATATATACCTGGATATAGAATTACTGGACTGTATGATAGCTCTATGTTTAATTATTTAAGGACTGCCAGACTGTTCTCCAAAGCACCTGTACCATTTTGCATCCCTACCAGCTATGTATGACGGTTCTGATTTCTCCAGTCTTGTCAGCACTTATTATTTTATTTAGGAATGTGTTAATTTCTATATATTTGTGAGTTTCCCAGTGTTTTATGTTTTTGATTTCTAATTTCATTACATTGTGATCAGAGAACATAATTTGTATAATTTGTATCTCTTTAAATATATTGAGGTTTCTTATATGGCCTATGTGCCATCCTGAAAATTTTTACATACACATTTGAGAAGAATGTATATTTCTTTTTGGCTGGAGTGTTCTATAGATGCCTCTTATGTCTAATTGAGTTATAGTGTTGCTCAAGTCTTCTGTTTCTTTGTTGATCTGCTAATTGTTCTATCCATTGTTGAACTTCGGGTATTGAAGTCTCCACTATTATTGTTGAGTTGTCTATTTCTCCCTTTTTAATTTGTCAGTTTTACTTCATTAATTTTGTTGCTCTGCTTTTAGGTGCGTATATGTTAATAATTGTTTTATATTTCTGATGGATTGACACTTATCATTATAACATATTTCTCTTTGTAGTAACATTTTTTGTTTTAAAGTCTGTTGTGTCTGATATCAGTATAGTCACTCCAGCATTCTTGTGGTTGCTGTTTGTATATTATATCTTTTTCCATCCTTTCCATCTGTTGTGTCTTTGCATTTAAAGTGTGTCTCTTGTAGACAGCATATAGTTGGATCATGTTTTTTAATGCAGTCTAACAGTCTCTGCCTTTTGAATAGATTGTTCCTTCACACTTAATGTTAGTATTGATATAGTTGAAATTATATCAGCCATTTTATTTTTCATTTTCTGTGTTTCATGTCTTTTTTGTTATTCTATCCCTTCTTTAGTGCTTCCTTTAGCATTGAGTGAATATTTTGCCTTGAAGCATTTAAATTTTTAAAATGATTTTCCCACTATATTTCTTAGAGGTTTTTTATTCAGCGGTTTCTCCAAGATTTACCATGTACAATTAACTTATCAGAATCAGATTCAGATTTAGATTTATACTGGCTTCCCCTTTTCCCCTTTTTGTAGTAACATTGTGGTACATGTTATATCTATTAATGGCACAAATTCTACAACACATTGTTATAATTATTGTTTTACTGTCTATAGTAATTTCCCTGGTCCAGTACAGCTTTTCTCCCACCTACCTCCTTTATACTGTTATTGGTACTTTTTTTTTTTTTTTCATTTATGTAGGTTTAGACCAATAATACATTATATACATATTATTTTATACAGTTGCTTTTTTGATCACTTAATACAAGAAAGAAGAAATAGTATGCATTTGCATTGTCTTCCCTATACCAGTGCTCTTTGTTTTTCATGTGAATTTGAATTACTCTCTATGGTCACTTGCTTTCAGCCTGAAGAACTTACTTTATGATTTTAAGTCGAGTCTGTTAGCAACAAATTTCCTCAGTTTTTGTTTATCTGGTGATGTCTTCATTTCACCTTCATTTTTGTAACATAGCATTGCTAGATATGGGATTCTTTTCTCACAGTTTTTTTCTTTGAGCACTTGAATGTTATCCCACTGCTTACTCCCATCCTTTATTTCTGCCAAGAAGTCAGCTGTTTATCTTAAAGCATTTAACTTGTTAGAGATGAGTTGTTCTTTTGCTGCTTTCAAGATTATGATGTGTCTGTCTGTGACTTTCTAGTTGTTTATTCAATTACTTGGAGTTTGTTGAGCTTCCTGGATGTGTAGATTAGTGTTTTTCAATAAATTTTGGGAGAGTTCAGCCACTGTTTCTTAATTTTTTCTCATCCTTCCTCTCTCTTCTCGCTCTCTGGTACTCACTTTACTCATATGTTGGTGTGCTTATTGGTGTCCCACATTTCTGTGCCTCTGTTCATCTGCATTCTCTTTTTGTCTGTGTACTTTGGCTTGTATAATCTCTATCCATCTATCTTCAAGTTTGCGAATTCCTTCTTCTGCCAGTTCAACTCTACTGTTGGGCCCCTCTCGTGAAATTTGCATTTCAATATTCTGCTTTTCAACTCCAGAATTTCCATTTGATTCTTTCCTACAATTTTCCATCTCTTTATTGATATTCTCTCTTTGCTGAGACATTATCATCATGCCTTCCTTTACTTCTTTAATCATCATTTCCTTCAGTTACTTCAACACATTATAATGGTTATTTTGAAGTCTTTTTCTTTTAAATCTGACATCTGGTCCTCTCACAGGCAGTTTCTGTTGCCTGCTTTTTTCCCAGTCTGGTTTATGGGTCTTACTTTCCTGTTTCTTTGCATGTCTTATTTTGTCGGTAATTGGACATGTTAGATAATATAGCAACTTCTAATACTGTTCTCCCCCACATTAGTGACTTAATGTATTATTTTAGTGAAGTCTCCCCAACCCACCACTCCTAGCCCTGTTGCTGTGTTAAGCTTCTGATGTTTTAGGGGAGGCACAGCTTTGGGCATGCCCACAGATACCCTGAGATGATTTTTGGCAGCTGTCTCTTCATCTTTTTTCCTGACCACACCTCTGCTGTAAAGCCAATTGATTGTTCATTGTTTTCAACAGTGTGTTGGGGTATAAATTATTCTATAGCCAACTCTGATCAAATTTGGGCTCCTTTGAAGAAATAGTTCAGGTCAGCCTTTGATATTTTTTCTGACTGCAGGAGGGCTCTTCTCCATTGTCTCTTTCCCTGGTTCTCTACTGCAAACTAGCTGACCTAAATTTTACCATGTATCTTCATTGAATCCACAGCTCTCCTCCCAATTGCCTTTCACCATATCCTCCATTATTTTTGAGAGTACCTTTAATGGTGAACATCTCCATACTCTATTGCAAATAAAGTCAGTTTCTTTGGGGTAGAGATCAGAAGCCGTCTGTTTTAATGCCTACTTTCCCTCAAGACAAAATCTCTGAGCTAGCTTCTGAGTAACCACCCCACTATAGAAGCTTGAGTGCTTCAAGAGGGAGGGCATCTTTGAGATCTTCTCTTCTTGCCTCTCTGGTATGAAACTACTACATTAGGAGCCAAAGCAAGGTCTGTTGGAGCCTGAGTATTCTCAGGGGAGCTGCATCAAAAATAGACCATCCATTTCGTGAGTGGGGGCTAAGCAGAAGAAAGGAGCCCCACCTCATGACTGCACTTCCCTAGAACTTAGCCTTGGCAACAGGTAGCTGGGGGCAGAATGAGAAATGCTTGACATCCTGATCCTCCTGTGAAGAAAGTCCTCTGATTGGGAGGTGGAGGGGAGAGGGGGCCCTGTGTTTTTGACTACAGCAGTCTGGAGTGGAATTTTCTGCCTCACTGAACTTTGATGGTGGGGGAAGAGGGCAGTCTTCATTCAGATACCACAGCTTTCAATTGTCTTACTGTGAATTCCATATAGATTTTCTTAAGTAGATATTTCTTCATTTGCTGTTATCCCTTTAGGACAATTCCCAGAGTCTTTAAAATGTTGTTATTGTTGTCGTTTAAATAAAACAACAGAGCTCCTCACAATGTCGTCAGAAGTTGATCTCCAAATATACTTCTTACAAGTTTAATATATTGTTAATAGGTTAACAAAATATGAATGTCAGGCCAATTCTTAACACATAGGAAAGCTTAGATCTGTGGGTGTTTAGAAAATAAGTGTTGATTATCAAGAACAATGTACTAATCGCTTCATGTGAAATTTTCAGCACCTTTCCCCTCTTGGTTATATTATTGGCCTTTAGATTTCAGTAAGACATTTCCCAAATAGCTCCAAGTGGACCAAATGAGTGTGTTTAAAGAAACAAATATTCCCAAGAGAATATTGATAAAATGAATTAGGGGACCTTGGGAATATAATCTATAGTAACATGAAGAGCTGTATGATCTATAGTAATATGACAAAAAACTTAGTGGCTTCTTATAGTGGCTTGGATGGAAACCCTAAGACATGTGCTTATCAATTTGTGAGTGGCAGAGAGAACTCACAAATAGAGATAGTAATTTTCCTTGTGAGACGATAGCTTTCCTATCATGAGAAATGTGTTGAGTATTATTTTAGTATGACAAAGGGCTGCCAACACAAAGTACTAGAAATGTGTTAGCTTTTATAAAGGGTATTTATTTAGGTTGAAAGCTTACAGTTCCAAGACCGTGAAGTCTAATTCAAGGCACCGTAAGAGGTGCCTTCTCAGTGAGTCATTTGCCACGTATTGAAGCAAAATGGTGGACAATCTCTGCCTGGTCTCCGCCTTCCCCTCCAGGTATACTATCTTCCAGAGCTCAGCTGAGGGCAGCCAGGCATAGGGCTTGTCTCTTAACTGGGCTTTTCTCTCAGGCTCGGCTGCTCCACTTGCTTCCCAATTTCACCAGCCCACTATCAGGCAAATGGCTCATCTCTCCCTGCTTAAGTCTCTCCTTTCTGTCACATGGCAGAATAAAAATGACAGAGCTCTCTTTTCTGGTGTGTGACCGTTTTTTTATTGGACCTAGCAAAAGGGTGGAGACAACCTGAGTCACATCTCACTGAGGTAGCCCAATTGAAAAAAGGTCTCACACCCATAGGAGTGGACCAGGCCACAAACATAATCTTTCTTTTTTTGGGATTCATAAAATAATTTCAAACTGCCACAAGTATGTATATAATAGAGGAATTTTCTGCAATGTGTGGGGTATTAGTTTAAATTCCTCATATAGATTGGTCTCCTCATTTCTTAATATTTTATGTTCTTTATAGGTTGAACTTTTTCATAAAGATATAGAAGCTTTCCAAGAAGAATATAAAACAGTTTCCTTAGTAGGTACATCACAAGTCAGTCTCTATGAATACTTTCATATATCTCCTATCAAGGTAAGGTAAAAATAATCCATTTTCCTTTTCCTTGCTAATCTAGGTAATAAATAGCAAATTGATTTAATCAGATGTGGGCAGTATAGAATTTAAATTACGATCTTTAATAGTATATAAATACTGTCACTCTGCAATTACAAATACAGATAAATAACAAATGGTCCTTTTAATTTTTTTTCCTTCTAACAATTTTTTACCATGTGAAAATAATAGTGGGACCACCTACAACATATGTTTACATCTTGACTTGACATTATTTTACCTTAGTTTTCTTTTTAGCTTTTTGGGACACTTTTCAAAATTTTGTGTATTTTATTTATATACATATTATTTTTCAAATTAATTTATAAAGCAGCCTTGATTTAAGAATTAAAGATCAAATAGAACTAAATGTAAGTTAGTTCTTACCATACAATTTCTGTGTTACTTATGTAATACTTGAAGAACATTATTACACAAGCATATATATAGTATGTATATACAACATAAAGTGTTTTTTATCTGGTTTCACTATATTAATTTTAGTTGAAATGTACAGCTTTTGAGGTAAGAGTTTTCAGCAACTTCAACTTTGTTATTGTATGAAAGTTAATAATGGGATTGAACTAAATATCATGTAATCTTAAATATTTGAATTGCATATTTCATAAAAGGAGCTATATTATATTTTAAATTCCTTTAAATTTCCATTTACTGACATAATCCAAGTAAATTTAAAAATATTTATAGTGTAATGAATTTAAAATGAAGCTGATTTTTTTAAATTGTCAATATGAGGAAAATACTTAGAAATATTTCTCTATCTCTTTAGTTGCACTTAAGTGTTTCACTGAGTTCGGGTAGAGAAGAAACTAAAGATTCAAAACGACGTGGAGGACTGATTCCAGTTCATTCTTTAAATCTTTTGCTGAAGAGTATTGGTGCCACTCTTACAGATGTACAAGATGTTGTTTTTAAGTATGTTTAATATTCAGATATATAAATTAATGAAAAGTACACTTTATATTTATCTAAAACTCTTTAGCTTAGACGGTGTAAATATGTTGAAGATTATAAGCAAAATAAAGTTTTTACTCTTGAATGGAATACAATTTAAATAATACCAAACATACTTCTTATTAACCCTTAACTAATAAATAACAGAATAATTGTTAAATAATTTCCTTAAGTAAGAAGACCATGACCATGCAAGTTTGTGCATTATATAAGGATACTGTCTTTCTGGCCTAGGGAAGGATTCTTAAGATGTGTGTACCCAAAGGTGTGGTGCTTGAAAGATGTGCCTTAGAGGCCAATAGGATCAAGATCTTTCAAGTGTTTGTGACTTGAGTATCTAACCAAAGAGACTCAAAAGTCTGAGACTATAGAACAGAATGACCTTTTCTGGTAGCATCTAGAACTGACTCATTTGAGAACAGTATCAAGACTTAATGAGTCAAGTAAAAGGTAACTAAACTTAGATAAAATCAGATAAAAAAAAAATAAAAATAAAAAGTAAAATAGGTTTGAGGACACCAGAAATAAGATATCTAATTTTGTTGACTTTGTATCCCTTAGCATAGAACTTCCCAGTTACTGGATCAGGTAAATGCTGTGAATGAGTTATAAGTACAGTTATAAGTTCAGCTCTTGGGATGACCAGGCAGGACCTGAAACAACTGAACCCTGCCATTCTTGAGCAGCCTCTTCCATTTACCTCAGTGTGTCAGATATACACAGGCCATGACAAAACAGTTGTGAAATACTCCTATAGTGGTCCATAAATGGGATTCAGGGGCTCTCAGAAGCCCCTTAAGTTATTTGAAAATTTGTGTATATCAGTGGTTTATCTGAGGAGAAGATCCAAAGCATGTATTAGATTCTCAGGGTTCTTTGATTAAAATGTGCAGAGATATATATAAAAGAGTAGATTTTTCTGATTGATGTGAGAAAATGTACTAGAAGGCAAAGATTAGGAGAAAAATTCTGGAGAAAATTAAACCATTTGTTAATATTAACAACATTCTTTCTCCTCTCTCTTCATACACATACATATATGTGTACATTTGTCTGTCTTTTTTCAGACTTGCATTTTTTGAACTCAACTATCAGTTCCACACAACACCTGAACTGCAGTCTGAAGTAATAAGACACTATTCAAAACAGGTTTGTCTGAGATTGTCTTACAAAGGGACAATGTGATATAGACTAATGAAACTTATGTGTGTATACATATGTAATGTAGATTTGGAAAGGGAGTAAATAGCCATTTTCAAAAATTTAAACGTGTTTTTTACCCCAGAATAGTAGGAAAAAATTGAGTCTAAGCAATATTTTGATTTTTTTTTCCCCAGAAATTATTTCCTGGATTAGTGTGGACTATAAATAAATAAGCCTTTAAATAAAATATTAATTCATTACATTTATTTAGAATTTAAAAGTGAGTTCAACAAAAACTGTTAATTAGTAACTAGTTGATGAGCACATGACATTTTTCATATAATTGAGTTCTTTAGTTAGCTGTATAAATTATTTTAATGGATTTTTTTTTTCTACTTCTGGAAAGATAACTCTATTTTATGATATAACTTCAAGATGATCTGAAGCATCTGTGGTTTAGTGGACAGAACACTGAGCATGATCCCAGTTTTGCCATTTACTGGCTCTGTGACCCTGGGCATTATCTGACCTATATGTTTCTCCATTCTATAAAATCAGAGTAGTAATAACTTTCACACACAGTTGTAAAAGTGAACACATTTTTAAAAAGTAAAAAACAAACACACAAAAAATAATAATAAAATGAACACATTTTAAATATTCTAAAGCTTTATATATATAAATATAATGTCATTATCTCCAATACTATAATACCAAATTGCTTTTTAAAAATAAGAATTTTGATGAATAAGGTGAAAATGTTTAGTTATTGAAATTGGTAATAAGTATGTTAGCTTGAAAAAACTATATGTGCATACTGAATAACCCATATGAAAAAATATTGTCTAATCATCTATATTGATTTATGTTCATATTTCCTTTTTTAGGCCATTAAGCAGATGTATGTA
The DNA here is from genome assembly GCA_029593785.1 of Cabassous unicinctus. Lineage (NCBI taxonomy): Eukaryota > Metazoa > Chordata > Mammalia > Cingulata > Chlamyphoridae > Cabassous > Cabassous unicinctus. The sequence goes on from JAQZBX010030013.1 coordinate 15,199, forward strand.
CTCATTCTTGGACTTGAAGTTTTGGGAAATCCCTTTGGCTTAATTAGAGAATTTTCTGAAGGTGTAGAAGCATTTTTTTATGAACCTTATCAGGTAAAATAGTTACCTTGGTGTTATGTGACATATCACTCTAATATTTTTGAATTGAATGATAATGGATTCCTATTTTTAACTTGAGGTATAGGTGTAAATAGATTTTAGAAAACATGCAAAAAAAAACGTTGTTTTCCTATGAACAAAGGTAGGTTTTGGGGTGTATGTTTTTGTTTTTGTTTTTAATTTTTGCCTCTTCTCTCAAAATTTAAACTCTAGACTTTGCTAAGATATGCTGGATTTTAATGTTGTATTAGATTATACAAGGTAGATAAACTTCAATCTACAACATAAGGAAGATTACCATGTACTCTTGCTTTGCATGGTTGTGAGGGGCTGTAAAAATAACCATGCAAGGTGAAACCGTGCAAAGCATTTTTAACCAATGGGATAAATTGTTTGTTCTGTGACTCTTAAAAATTTTTGTGAATATATTATTCTTGGTTATAAATGTATAGGGTAATGAAAAAATATTAAAACTAATATTTATTTAGTACACTGTAATGTAAAACATTAGAACATTGAGGGATTAAAACGTTATCAAGAGGAACTTGAACTGTTTTTACCGTCTCATTACAATATGGGGCAAGCATCTTTTCTACACATAGGTGAATTGTCATACTTTCTAAATTTAGATCAACTTCTAGCATTTTATCTTTTGTACTTTCAATGTCATGAAATATCTCTGAGAATTCCTTTAATTGAAATTTTGCTGGTGTAATTTCCTCTGGGACATCTTTATTCTTTTTGTCTGAACTGCTTTCATCATTTATGTCAATAAGTTCACCTTTAAAAGTAAATACAGGGGAGCAGATGTAGCTCAAGAGGTTGAGTGTCTGCTTCCCACACATGAGGTCCCAGGTTCGATCCCTGGTTCCTCCTAAAAACAAAGCAAACAAACAAATGAAAAATCCAGCTCAGGGGAGCCAGTGTAGTTCAGTGGTTGAGTTCTGGCTTCCCACATATAAGGTCCCAGGTTCAATCCCCGGCCCCGGTACCTCAAAAAAAAAAAAGTAAATACAACCTTATATTCTTTTTGATCCTTTAGGGAGCCATTCAGGGTCCTGAAGAGTTTGTGGAAGGAATGGCACTGGGACTAAAGGCACTAGTTGGTGGAGCAGTTGGTAAGAAACAATGCCTACCAAGTATTATTGTGCTAGAAAGTAATGATATATTTTTTTTTACTAAAACTATAATTTCTGCTAGGTGGATTAGCTGGTGCTGCCTCCAAAATCACCAGTGCTATGGCTAAAGGGGTAGCAGCTATGACTATGGATGAAGACTACCAGCAGAAGAGAAGAGAAGCCATGAATAAGCAACCAGCTGGTCTTAGAGAAGGCATCACTCGTGGAGGAAAAGGCTTAGTTTCTGTAAGAAGTTTCACAGAGTTATGAATGTTTTAGGGTATATCTTTTAAACCTGCATTCTGTGAATAAGGAAAATAAACATATAACTCTCGCTCCTTAAAGTATTATTTAGATGGTAGAACAGTGGGTGGTATATATACAAAATGTCAGAAGCCTCCAAAAACTTTCTGTTTAAATAAAATGTTTAGGAAATATGTTAATTCCTATGGCATCTAGATAGCAAAGCTCCATAATTTTTATGTAAGCCAGAGTTGGTTGGTTCTTTAAGACATCATGTGAGAGTATTGTAAAGTTTTCAATTGTGCTTTTTCTCTAGGGTTTTGTAAGTGGTATAACAGGAATTGTGACAAAACCAATTAGAGGCAAGTATAGTAGTTTCTTTGGATTATACATATTACCATATCTTTCCAAGTTGATTATTTATCCTTGTTCCATTTGTTTAAACCTGTTTTTCTCCTTAGGAGCTCAAAAAGAAGGAGCAGCTGGTTTCTTTAAAGGTGTTGGGAAAGGTTTAGTGGGAGCAGTGGCAAGACCAACTGGAGGCATCATAGACATGGCTAGCAGTACATTTCAGGGAATAAAAAGGTAAATTATCTTTGCTGTATAATATGGGTAAAATGCTTAGGTCATGAGAAATTAAATCTGCCATTTGGTTTGGGGCACTGAATTATAAGCACTACAGTATGGCAGGTTTCAAATGATCTTCCTCATTCCCTTTTATACTTTTTAAGTTGCTGCTGTTCCATGATTTCAATTCTATATAAAGTTCTCTTCTATTTATTACTAATTCCCAGCAGCCTTGGCAGGAAAGGTTTGTCAAGTTAGGTAAGCTTTTCAGTTATCTTGATTGGAATATATTACATTAGTGTAACACAATATGTCGTTAATAAAATTAGCAAATATAATATTCTGTCTTCTTTTTTTTGATAAAGAATGGCATTTTGTATTCCTCATTTCAAACTCAGCTTGCTTTCACCCTTCCTTTATGGTCTTATTTTGTTACAGAACTGTTAAATCCATTCTCCCTATTTCTCTTCATTTTTGCAAGTAATTTTAAACATGTTCCCTCTTCCTCCAAATTAAATTTAGCTAAGACTGAAATTTACTAGTTGCATTGTTGTTGTCTCTGTCCTAGAAATTTGTAACACATACTATAAATAAATAAATTCATGCTGAGGCCTCATTTAGAAAGTTAGGTGGGTGGTTATATCCCTAATCTTTTTCCTTCTGTATTTTCTCTTGCTTACCATTTGATACAGGTAGGTATTGTCTGTGGGGATAAGCTTGTCATCTTACAAGCTGCTCTTCTTCATAGTGCTTACCATAATTGAATGTTTCTGTTTTATCATTTAGAATTAAGATGGAAAAAAAATCAATCTCCTCTACCTATAACTTTACTTTTATAAATATATGCTGAGTCAGATTCATCACAGATGCTCAAAAGTCATCGAAACATAAGGAATTCAAAACATATAGAGAGTTATGCAAGCTTCTGCCCAGAGCTGCCAGTATTACCTAGTATTTATCTCAAATGTGGTTAATTAAATGTTGACTATATAATAAAGATATGCAAAGGTTTATAGTAGGAATTTATTCAAAGTAAAATAATTAGAATATAGATTTTAAAAATATTTGGTTTTAAGGATGCAAAATTTTATATGAAAATGAAAAAAAAATCTGTAAAATTGACTTGTCTTACAAGACACACTTGAAACAAAGAAGGTTGAAAATAGAGTTCCAGCTTCATTTATGAGTTGAAATGTCTCATAATAAATGTGTAGAAATGCTAAGCAATTTTTTACAAATTTTAAAGTGTGACTAAACTCATGAGAATGAGCTTAGAGAAGGAGAATTTGACAGATGTTAGAAACAAAGAAGGAACTATGAATCAAAGAGGTAAACACATGGGCTTAAATATCCTGGAAGCTTGTTTTCTGTTCTGGGATAAGCAGTGAGATACTTGGGTCTTTATTAGACAGGGAGTGACTTTTAAGTTCATGTGTCAACTTGGCTAGGTTGTGCTATTCAGTTGTTTGGCCAAGCAAGCACTGGCCTGATTGTTACTATGAGGATAGTTCATGGATTTAAATTATCAGTCAGTTGATTGCATCTATGGCTGATTAATTATACAATCAACTGAGGAGATTGCCTTCAACAATAAGAGACATCTCATTGAGTTGAAGTCTTTAAAAGGAGAACTGATGATTTCAGCAGTCAGAAGGGAGAATTTCCATCTCTAGTTTAGCCAGGCACCTTCTGGGGAATTCACCAAAACCTTCAGTGGAGTTCCCAGCTTGTAGCCCACCTTACAGAATTTGGACTTGCCGATTCCTTTAATATATCTTATCAGTTCAGTTTCCCTGGAGAACCCTTATAATACACCAGGTGTTGGTTCTGAAATCACTGTAGAAAGCCAGTCTTAAAGGATAAATTAAAAGGTAAAAAAAAAAAGTCCTTCTATTTGCAAACGGAGACAAGAAATTTCTCTGAGTTTGGGAGAGGTAGTCTCCTCTGAGATGTTGAAACTCTAGGCTTGAATCTGAAAATAATTTGGGGTCCACATGCAGAGTTCCCTTTAGGTCCAGTATCCATCAAGCTGAGAACTTTATAGAATATTACGGTGTCTGATATAAACAAAGCAATACATGTCTTCTACAAAGATCCTCTCATAGGATTTTTACAGCATAGGATTTCTACATGGGAAATTTCTACATGGGAAATACAACAAGAAACAAGGCTCTTTGAAGATGAAGTTTAATTAAAAAATTAGAAAATACGTAAGGGATTGATTTACCAGTGGCCAGAGCAGAAACAGGAGAGGCATTAAGAAGCTTTTGCAGTAATCTAGGTGATTTAACCATAGTGCTAGAGGTCGTATGAAAAGGTCATGTTCTACATCTATTTTGAAGGTAGTAACAACAGGATTTGTGGATGAATTGGGGGTGTATATAAGAGAAAGAGAACAGTGCAGGATGATTTAAAGTTTTTGTCTGAACCACTGAAAGGATAGGGATGTCATTCCTTTAATGGAAAGGGGGTATTAGAAGTTTCATTTTTAATATATTAAGCTTAAGATGCCTCTTAGACATCCAAATGGAGATGTCAAGTAGTTGTCGAATGTAGGAATTGGAAGTTCAAGAGAAAAATCCAACCTAGAGTTAAAAATTTGGGATTCGTGAGACTATAATGAATGTTTAAAGTCATGAGTTTGGATGAGATGACCTAGGAAACAAGGATGGAAAAGAGAAAAAAAAGAGAGCTAACCATACCAACATTTAGAACTTGCGGGAGTGAGGGAGAGCCAGCAAAGGAGACTGAAAATGAATGGCCATTAAGGTAGGAAGATAAGTGGAAAGTGGTTTTCCAGAAGCCAAGAAACAAGACAATTCTGAGCTTATACCGTTGTTTAAGAGAAAAGAGAACTTCTCCCATTCTTCTTACATGAAAGTGTTATAAATTTGATTTGAAAATCAGATGTGGAATTTATAACAGGAATTGTTCTCACTTCCTGACCATTTGCAGTCCCCTCTGCTTAGAATACTCTTCCCTAGTTATAAGTATTTCTCACTCCCTTTGTTCAAATGAAGCCTTCACCCCGCCCCATATCTCTCTTCCCTTTTTAATTTTATTCTCCTTAGCTCATCTCTATTTAATTTACTGCATATTTTACCTTATTTGTATTTCTCTCTAACTAGAATGCAAGTTCCATGACGGCAGTGTAGTCTTTTTTATTTTTAGGAAGTTTTTATTGATATAATTTTAAATTCATAAACAATCATAAGAAATAATGCAAAGAGGTCCCTTGTATGTTTTCTGTGGTCTTTGTACATAAATTTCCACAAACTTGGTGATTTAAAACAACAGAAATTTATTCTCTCACAGCTCTAAAGGCCAGACATTCAAAATCAGTTTCACTGGCCAAAATCAAGATTTCAGCAAGGCCACATTCCCTCCAGAGACTAGGGACGAATCCATTCTATGCCTCTTCCAGCTTCGAGTGACAACTGGCATTCCTTGACTTGTGGCCACATTACTCCAATCTCTACCTCCATGGTCTCATCACCTTCTCCTCTTATGATTGTGAAATCTCCCTCTGCCCCTCTCTTATAGGATACTTTGTGACTCCACTACCACACTAAAAATACTAAACAGTTCCAGAACCACAGAGATCCCTCATGTTGCCATTTTATAACCGCATCCACTTCCTTTACAAATTCCCCCATAATCTGTAATACTGCTTTAAACACCCTAATAAAGTCTTTCATTAATTGAGAAAATTCACCACCATTTTAAAGTGAATTTACAATTCAGTAGTTTTTAGTATATTCACAAGGATGTTCAACAATCATCACTATCTGATTCCAAAACATTTCATCACCTCTAAAAGAAACCCTGTGCCCGTTAGCAGTCACTCAGCATTTCCCCCTTCCCAGCCAACGACAACCCCTAATCTACTTTCTGACCCTATGGATTTTCCCATTCTGGACAGTTTATGTAAATGGAATCATATAATATGTGGCCTCTTGTGTCTGGCTTATCGCACTTAGCATTATGATGTCTTCAAGATCATCCATGTTGTAATTTATATCAATTCTTCTTTTTATGACTGGTTAATATTCCATTGTTTGAGATATACCACCTTTGTTTACCTGTTTCCACTTTTTTACTATTATCAATTATCAATGCTGCTGTGAATATTTGTGTACAAACTTTTGTATGGCCATGTGTTTTCAGTTCTTTTGAGTGGAATTCTAGGAGTGGAATTTCTGGGCCATATGGTAACTCTGTTTAACTAGGTAAGTGTTATTAGTCAGCCAAAGACGTGCTGATGCAAAGTACTAGAAATCTCTTGGCTTTTATAAAGGGTATTTATTTGGGGAAGAAGCTTACAGTTACAAGGCCCTAAAAAGTCCTACTCAAGGTACCATAAGAGGTACTTCCTTACCAAAATCTGTTGCCATGTGTTGAAGCAAGAGGCAGGCAATATCTGCTAAGGCTCAGCCTTCCTCTTTCCTCTTAAGGCTCCATGGGTCCAGCTTCTTCCTGTCTCTGCTGTAGGCTGGCAAAGGGGTTTGTTTCTTTCTGGGCTCAGCTGCTCTGTTCTCTTCACAAGGTCAGCTGTAAACTATCAGGCGAATGGCTCATCTCTCTTCCCCAGGGCCTCTGCTGTGTATATGAAGCTGTCTCTTTTCTCGGGTATCTACTTCTGTGTTCCTGATTGAGCATCCGTTTATATAGCACACCAAGGGGCGGGGACTCAACCCTGCATACCCTAATAACATCGAATCAAAGCCCTAATCTTGATTTAATCAAGTAAACATAAAGCCTTTGAATTTTACACAAAGAGTTTCACACCCAAAGAAACAGACCAGTTTACAAACATAATCTTTTTTTTTTTTTTTAAAGATTTATTTGTTTATTTATTTATCCCCCCCTTGCTGCTTGTGTTTGCTGTGTCCATTTGCTGTGTGTTTTTTCTGTGTCTGCTTATTTCCCCCTTGCTGTGAGGTCCCGCTGCATCAGCCCACCGCGCTGCGCGGGCCAGCCTGCCCTCACAAGGCGGCCCCGGGAAGCGAACCCGGGGCCTCCCACATGGTAAACGGAGGTTCTATCAATTGAGCCACACCCGCTTCCTGCTGTGAGGTCTTGCTGCATCAGCCCACTGCGCTGCGCGGGCCGGCCTGCCCTCACAAGGAGGCCCCGGGAAGTGAACCCGGGGCCTCCCATATGGTAAACGGGAGCTCTATCGATTGAGCCACACCCGCTTCCCAAACAAACATAATCTTTTTGGTATTCATAAATAATCTCAAACTGCCACAGTAAGGAACTGCTCGGTTGTTTTCCACAGTGGTTGTACCATATTACATCCCCACTAACAATATAGAAAGTTCCGTTTTCTCCTCATCCTCTTAACACTTTCTGTGCTCTTTTTTCCATTGTCACCAGCCTAGTGGGTGTGAAGTGGTATCTCAGGGGTTTTATTTTTTAATTAGAGAAGTTGTGGGTTTACAGAACAATCATGCACAGAATACAGGATTCCCATATACTCCCTATTATTAACACTTTGCATTGGTTCATTGTAGTTTTGATTTGCATTCCCTAATGACTAATGATGTTGAGCATCTTTTCATGTGCCTATTGGCCATTTGTATATCTTCTTTGGAAAAATGTCTGTTCCAGTCTTTTGCCCATTTTTAAATTGGGTTATTTGTCTTTTTATATTTGCGTTATGAGAGTTCATTATATGTTCTGGACACTAGACCCTATTTTCTCCCCTTCTGTGGTTTGTTTTTCACTTTCTTGATAGTGTCTTGGATATATTCATATGTATGGATCCATTGTGTGGTAGGCTCCTAATAAGTATTTGTTGAATGAACAAATAAATAGTTTAGCCATTCCTACTTATTACAGTAAAAAAATGTTAAATAAAATATTCAACAATGCATGTATATGTTTAAAATAGTACACATCAACCCAGGTAGAGCTTATGAGGCATGTGAGTATATTTGAACATTAGAAAGCCTTGTAATATAATCACAACATTATAAGACTTTTAAGAAAGAAATCCTATGATCACAACAATGACCAGAAAAAAAAATCTTAGCTAAAATTTACTGATCATTCAAGATTTTTTTAGCAATAACAAAGGACCAAAAGGAAATTAAGAGCAGAAATGAACCTTCCTGGCTTGATAAAAGATGTCTTTAAAAAACAAGTAGGGAAACGGATGTGGCTCAAGTGATTGGGCTCCCATCTACCATATAGGAGGTCCACGGTTCAATTCCCGGGTCCTCCTGGTGAAAGGAAGCTGGCTCATGCGGAGTGCTGGCCCACGCGGCGTGCTGGTCCACACAGGAGTGCTGGCCTGCGCAGAGAGCTGGCGCAGCAAGATGACGCAACAAAAAGAGACACAGAGGAGAAACAATAAAGAGATGCAGCAGACTGAGGTGGCGCAAGAGATTGAGTGCCTCCCTCCCACTCCAGAAGGTCCTAGGATTGGTTCCCGGTGCCACCTAAAGAGAAGACAAGCAGACACATAAGAACACAAAGAGAGCAGACAGCGAGCACAAAACAGTGAGGGGTGGGGAGGAGGATAAATAAATAAATAAAAATAAATCTTAAAAAAAATAAATAACTTTGTCTATACTTCATGGAAAGTTTTAGAAACTTTTACTTAAAGTCAAGAATGAGACAAGGATGCCCGAAGTCTTCTTTTGTATTTAGTATTGTACTAGATGTATAGATGGCATACTAAGAAAAGAATAAAATTAAAAGTATCAACTGGGAAAAAGAAGCAAAGCTGATTTTTTTTAATCTAGAAAGTCTAAGAAAATCTATAAACAAACTTTATAGTTCTGCATTTTTCTAAAGAACGTACATTATTTTTGACAAAAAAAGTTTTCAAAATAGCATAGTGATGTGATATTCATATTTTATCCAAAAGAAGATCCTTTTTAGTGTATTTTATAGAGTATTTGAGGTTTTAAATAAATTTTAAAATAGTTATATTTTTTTCCTCTAGGGCTACAGAGACATCTGATGAAGTGGCAAGTCTGCGACCCCCTCGGTTCTTTAATGAAGACGGAGTTATCAGACCTTACAGATTGAGGGATGGTACTGGAAATCAAATGTTGCAGGTAAAGAAATAGCTTATATATTAAGGTTAATTAGTTGCATTAGTTTGTTTTGTTTTGTTTTGTAACTATAGTGCTTTAAATATATAGTAGATTATTTGAGCTTTTATATATTTTACTTAATTCCATGTATAAGTTTCTTACATTTACTTAGATTTAATGTACATTTATTTACTATAAGATTTTTTTTTCTTTTTTACAGGCCTCAAAAAGTTTGATATGAAAACAGTTAATGCATGACTTTGCAAGTGAAAGCCAACAGTAGATTTTAGTCTTAAATTTACAAACTTCGTACGGCTGTTTCAGTATATTGGGTACAAAGAAAAGCTTTTGGTAACTTTTTATGTAGGACTTATAGTGAATCCGATCTTTTTATAGGGTATTCTTAGTTCTGCACTGGATTTGCAAAATTTGTTGAAAGGCATTGTTCTTATATACCCTTATAATTGGTGGTACTTATTTAATTAGGCCATTTCTGTTCAGGTTACTTACTTATGTTTATCAATTCACTGGTAGCTTCTAGTAGATATAATACTCATATCAAATTAGGCATGGATGAGGGGGAAAAAATTAGAACCACTGTTATTGTGAATTTTTCTTGGGTTCGTATGCTTTTCAGATATTTCTTTTGAAGATGCTAAAATGGCCATGGCCCTTCTCCTGTTTTATTCTTGTAGTCTATATGTAAAACCTTGTAGAATTTGATAAGCAGTTCACATGAAAACTAGCTTCTTTTAGTAAGGAAAATTCATTTTTGTAATAATAGTTTGAGGGTAGAATATTTTATCTGTTTAACAACTTTCTTGGTAAATTGGAATTTTTAAAATATGTAGGCAACAGTAATCATACACTAGGCTATACTGATTTAAAAGTATTTTTGTGGTTTCTATGTAGAATACTAAATTCAATCATTTGTTTGAAAATACACAAATAGTCATTATATTGTATAGACTTGAAAATATTCATGGTAATAATACTCTGTGGACATATGGTCCTTCCTTCAATAGCCTTGATATTTTAAAATATTGTCATGTTTATTGTTCAGGGTAATAATTTAAAGCTTTACTATTTTCCTCCACTGCAAGTAGAGTATATAATTTTGCATAAAATATACTTGTAAATCCTTTTCTGAATTTTCCATCTATTAAAATAGAATATGTCCATAGATTTAATAGGCAATATGTTGTAAAGTGATTTTATACTGCATTCAAAATGTTTTTAAAGCATCAAAATAATTGCATCTCGGTATACAACTAGCAGTCCAGTGAGAGGCTGTACTCAGGAGCACATATGCAATCTCCACAATGACAGCATATCGTTCTTTGGAAAATGGAAAGTTGCAGGAGTCTCCTATGGCTAATATAGTTGAAACATTTCTGCCTTCCTCATTAGAACACAGTTGACATTTTAGCATTTTATAAGACTGAATGCTGAATAATTTTAAACTGGCTTTTTAAAAAACTAAAAATATTTCTTGAGAAGCTATTTTAATAAACTTCAGAGGAAGTAAGGATGAATGGTGAGGAGAGTTTGGAAATATATCCTCACTCTTAGGGAACAGGTTAACATTGCTCTCTTATGTGTAAGAAGTGATTTGTTGTTTGTTGTTAGTGTTGCCTTTTTGAATCAAAACCTTATTGTTTATATTTGGAAACACTTTTAAAATATATGCATTACCAATACTGTGGAAAAGGAGTTCATAGCATGTGAACAGGATTTAAAATGCCTCTGCTTTGGTTTAATCTAAGTAATTTAATGATGGTGCCCTTAGAAAATGATGACTACTTCCAAATGCTTCCCCTTTTATTTTCTCATTTTCTAAAAAATAGGTGCTCTCAGTGTTTACTAAATTATATATGCCATATATAATAATTTAATATAACAAACTCTTTCATTGTTTACCTTTCTATCCCAAAAACAGAACATTATTATTGTGCCTTCCTAGTAGTCCATGAAAGTTGCCTACTAGAGATATAGCATGATAGTTTTAATGTGTTCCTAGAATACCTTATTGGTATCATCAAACTGTTTTATACATTGGGTTGAACCAAGCAATTAACTTTAGTCTTATGTATATTAAGTTATGGATTATATTTCCATAATTATACCCCAGTCACAGCTGAAAAATCTGCTTTGAAATTTTTCTGACTCCTTAAACACAATTTTACCTGTTTTCCAAGCAATTTGCCATATTTAACTAACCTTTGTGCTTCTCTTTTCCTTTACCATGCTTACAGAAAATTCAGGCCTACAGGGAGTGGATTATGACTCACAGTAGCAGTAGTGAGGAGGAGGAGGAGGATTAGTCAGATCTGAACTGTTAAAATTTTTATGTTCTTTGTCATTTTATTTTCAATGTTTCATTAACATATTTGTGTGACTGCTACTGTAATAGCCTGTGTCCATTTTTAGGGAGGTAAATATTTTTTCCTTTTAAAATGTTTCCTACATATCTTCAAAAAGCAAAATAATTGCATTATTTAAGCACGAAAAAAGTGTATTTTACATCCAAATTAGGGCAACTATATATTATAGCATTTGCTTGTATATATCTTATAGCTTTGTAATGCAGTTTGTCTTTGAAATTTAAAACTAGATTTGAAAACGTTTTTTAATGTTCACAATTTTCTTTTATTTTAAATTATCTGCTTATTTGTTAGCAAAATGCCTTAATATTCTCTATGTAAATTTTCTTGGCTGTAATGTAATGCCATTATGTTAAAAAAAA
>JAQZBX010030014.1:0-27011 GCA_029593785.1 Cabassous unicinctus
CCGTTCACCATATGGGAGGCCCCAGGTTCGCTTCCCGGGGCCTCCTAGTGAGGGCAGGCAGGCCCGCGCGGCGCGAGGGGCTGATGCAGTGGGACCTCACAGTGAGGGGAAGATAAGCAGACACAGAGAAGACACACAGCGAATGGACACAGCAAGCACAAGCAGCAAGGGGGGGGGGATAAATAAATCTTTAAAAAAAAAACAAAAAACTACTTAACAGCCAATGGAGGGGGCAGAAAGAATTTTGAGCTCCCCAAAAGCCCCATCCCCAGAGAATTGTTACTAATTGATCTGTCTGGCAGTTTCCTGGAAATCTCCACCCACTGGGCTTGTTTTTATTTGACCTAACTCAGCTCTCATTAGGAGAAGATGGCCTTTACCCATGGTGGGGCGAGGTGGGGGGGAGGTTGATGAAAACAATCAGTGACAATTGTGTAACATCACAGCTGCCTGAGGCAGTGATAACAGATGGGCAAACAAACAGCTGACCAGAAAGCTTTGTAAAGAACAACTAGTGAATAAGGGTTTTGAAAGGCTCCAGCATATTCCTGGGAATCATGAAGAAGACATGCATGTGCAGAGCTGGTACATGCTCAGGAATCACCTGCGAAGGCCCTAAACTCTCACCGCTGAATGGTCTTGAGGCCTTGTGTAAGCAGGAAGGAATCTTAGGTAATTCTCTCCATGCTAACCTAATCAAGTAACTCAGTAGATGGCTCAAAATTTGCTTTGCTTCCCTTTGTTGGGTCAATAATTCCCAGAAGCCCCTTTGCCCATGTCCTTTCTTTTACAAGTAAGAATCATTTGGAAATGATTCTCTCAATTGTTAAATGGAGTAATTTCCTAGGATTAAAGCTTCAGAGGTGTTAACAAGTCAGGGTCTGGTAGGTTCCATTAGCTTTCCAGAAAGATAAGGAAAATAAAACTGTAAAGAGAATTAAAATTATGCAATTTCATTCTCCCCTGTGAGGCGTTGGATAAGTTTTTAACCTACCTGGGCTTCAGCTTCCTCATGTACAAAACTGAGAGGACAACAGCTGTCTCAGAGGATAGTCAAGGAAATTAAAGGACATAAATATATATGAGGATCCTTGGAAAGCTGTAGATTGTTATACAGATTCAAAGATTCATTATGCCAGAAATTGAGAGAGAAGAGATGACTTTATAAAGTAGAGAAGTTACTTTGTCATCCATGATGAGATGAATTTCCCCAAACCTTAGATGTTTTATATAATCTGTGTGACAGGAGGTGATCTATGGTAAAATTAGACACATTCCAGGAAACACTTCTAATCACGACTGAACAAATAATAAGACCTACTCATATGACTAACACTCTGTAGTCAGACAGCTCCTACCTGAATCGTGAAAATCTTTACCCACAGAATCTTAAACTTAATATAAATTCAAGTCTCTGAGGTTCTCATTACAAGTTTTGGAAAAACCTTGATCCTGCTATTTGGGGCCAATGGAGCCAAGTGGCCATTATATTTGTGTGTGTGAGTGTGTATATGTGTGTATTAGTGTGTGTGCATATGAATGTGTGTGAGTATATGTGTATGTGAGTATTTGTGTATGTGTAAGAGTGTGTTCTCTGCTCTCAGCTTCTCTGTTTTTCCTCAGCATTTAAACAGAGATGCAAGAGAACAATATCCTCATGTGTATCAATAGATGAGAAAGCCATATTCACAAAAGAAAGCATTTATTTTCTGACAAATAGGACACATTATGTAAAATTAGAAAGTCAATGAACACTAAAATGTTAAAAAGAATTATCTTCTCCAACCCAATGACTCAAAAAAGTATGCCCAAATTCAGCAGCTGTAGCAACTGCAGCTCTTTACCCCAACACCAACTCTTATGAAAACAGATTTTGGTTTTTAATTCTCTTCTCCCCTGAAAGAAATCAGGGGATTTCTTGGTGATATTTTATTCCATCACTCACGGCAATTAAAAATCGTGATGTTTCCAGAAACCTGGAGCTGCCGCCTTTTAAGATTGTCAGGGGAAGAGCTAAAAGTACACAGCCAAATGTTGACAATTTGAATGAGCATCAAAATAATCATAATAATAAAAGTTTCAACAAGTGAATTCATAACAAAACTTAAAATGGAAAGAACAAAAATTTTTAAAAAAGATTTATATGGCACTTTTAATTCATTATTGATTGTAATAAGTTGGAGGGCATCAACACATATGGGTATTTGGTTTCATCTAGTGAGTAAATGTCTGTAAAGAATTGATCTGTACTTGCTTCCATTTATGTGAACAGGAAAAACAGACAGCCGAGAACTGTGAATATAAGTAAAATAGGTGTGGAGAGTGTTAAGGAATCTGGGCAGAGGTTAAATCTAATGTTCAATTTAGGGGTTCAGGCTGGAGAAGAAACATATGGCCCAAGGCTTTCAAAACAAAAAGGTTGAAAGAATGAGAGGTAAGGTTGGACGACTGAGGGATTGGAATCAAAGAGAGATGCCAGGGCTTAACAGCTCAGGGTGGAATGGTTCAGTGAGATGGCCCAGGGGTAGCTGAAAGTGATTTTACACCAAGGTAAAGATTTATTTTTACAGTTAACTGACTATAATGCAGAAAAAGAATCAGTTCAATTTCACAAAAAAATTTTTTAATCTTTTTTTTTATTGTGGGTAAAAAAAAAATTTTTTTTTAAGCAAACGGATCCGAAAGTGTTTTGCTTATTTGCTTCGTTTTGGGAATATTACCTGAATATTTATAAAACATAAAATATTCAGGTAATATTTCTTTTGCTCTAACAATAGTGATCACATAATGATTCCATACATAAAAGAAATAAGTTAAAATACTTCAGTTTTACAATGCAGATATGACTAGAATGTGCACTTTCAATGGAGGCAATATCATTCCTGAGGGGATGAAATCTGGTGCTTGGAGGACAAAAATTCTTAGATATTGTAACAGTTTGTGGCCCTCCAATGCGTAACCTTCCACCACAAAACCTTATGTTTTAGTGTTTAATTTCTGTTACTGGATTTTCTTGGATATCAATAAGCAGCACTGATGTTAAGGTCATGGCAGATTCACAAAATTAGGACAAATAGACTGCCCCATATCAAAGTCTTATGGGCAGAGGAATTGTCAGCTATTGGCTGCCAAAGGCTGCTTTGGGGGTAGCATTTCTTTGGACTCAGGTACTTTACATTTGGCTTGGGCTTTGAGAATTAAATAAAATTTGTTTATATTTTATTATTAATTCTAAAATAGTTATTCAATCCACTCTTAATTCTGCCAAGTGGTGACAAAGTATTGCCAATACTTGAATGATAACAGCTAAGTTAAAGTTATCTTCTTCTATCAAGTAAAAGATAAAAGTAAATTTCACTAAAAACTTCTTGAGAATTTAATTTTTTAATGATTGTGCTTTGAGAAAATAACTGAAATGCTTTTCAAAATTGTTATTACATTGCTATTTTTAGGTACTTATATAAATTACTAATTTGAATACACGATTTGATGCATTACAATTTACAAAAATATATGACATTAAAAGTTATTCAGCAAATACAGTTACAAAGTTAAGTTTGTTATCGCTTTTCAATTTTTTATTTGTTTTAAGTTAAAACCTACTATCTAGTCATTCTTAACTCTGCAATGAATGACATGAATAAGATTTATGCTTGTTCTTTTTTCTACAAAACAGACATATATAGCACATAAGCAGATATTTAGTATATCATTGGTATTAAAATTTCTTGGGGGTGGTGATTAAGAAAAAGTAGCTAAAAAAGTATGGCAGTGGGGGAGGGGTGATAATGGGGTAAAAATGTTGAGAAATCCTAGACTAGAGAAAGATACCCAGACACGCCAGAGGCGCTTCTCTTCCACCCCAAGAGGCAGGGTGCCGTGAAGTTGCTTTGGTTTGTGGTGCCTCCTGCGAGAACACAGCAAACCAGTCTGGGTGTTTGCTTTAGTGGCTCTCCTACGCAGAGTCATCTTCCTCTGTAACAAGCAGAAAGTGGTTCTAGTTGCTCTGATTTCTGTTGCCTTAGAATCTTTTCTTCTGAAGTTTCACTGTCTACTCTAGCTTTTCAATTCACCTGAAATGTATTTTCTTTTCCCCAAATGTAATGTGATATCAGTAATTATGTAATGAGGTAATTTAATACCAGCATTAAGCGAAGATCTGACTGGTCAGGTTTTGAGACGTCGGAGAAATCCTCTCAAAGTCAAAATGTGGGTGGACTTGCCTCATTCCCCTCTCTTTCCCCTGAGATGTAATAAATATGATAAAGCTGGCTTGTTCTTGTCGATGATTTTATAATTTCTATAAACAACTTAACGAAATTCCCATTTTTGTCCATGATTTTACGTTTCCTAAATAAGAATATATCTGTAGCACATCAAGCAATACTATGCATCGTGACAAGTGGCCCCTTAAATGAAAAAGAAATGCCTGTCTTTGAATGAGCACTCATTGATATTTACTCTCAAAATCTCCATAAAACCTTGGACTGGGTTTTTTCTGTAGGCTTAAATTCCCTTTAATTGTCCTGATAATTTGTGAGAGCCAAGCTGTTTTCTGTGTCCCAATAGCTTAGAAATTAGGGCATGTACAAAATGGAGTCATTTCTATCTTGAGACTGAAAACCCACTTAATAAAAAGGCTCCATTTTAAGGCTTAAGTTTTTATGTATAAATAGGGAAACTGAATGGGTCGAGATGAGAGAAAAGGCCACCCTGAATTGATACTCTTCCTTTTAAGGAAGTTGTCTATGTGGATATTTGGATTAGCAAAACAGACCACTGGTGGGGGAGGAATGGTGATGGATATTAAAGATAAGCTTACCCCTTGATTTTGCATACAGATGATTTAGGCACACATTCTCTCTCTCTCTCACACACACATACTCACAATACTGTGCAAACTTAGAAGGACATTTGTCTCATCCTAATGGTAGATTAGGATGACAATGCCTGTGACACAATTCAACCTCTCAGAGCAAGAGTCTCTGGTTTTAAAGTAATTGTCTGAGGACACTGTATTCAGCGGGGAACTCCTAAAAGAAATCTTCCCTCTCTCTTACTGCCAATTCCCAAATTGTATGTTCTTTAGCAAAAGAAAACCCGAGAGCCATTTTTCTTCCCCTGAGACTCACGTTGGCACTGTAGCATGAGTCTGGTAATGGCTTGTCACCTGGAGGCCTAATTGAGATGACATATATCGGTACACAGTCTCTCGCCACCCACATTGTCATAAAAGAGCAGAAATTGGTACCTGTGACTCATCTGTTTCAAGTCTGAGATTACTTCCCCTCAGTCTTAGGGCTGTGTTCCTGTCTTGCTGGGAAGGTGATCCTGTCTTGCTGGAAAGGCTTTCAGGACATCATCCCCAAGGACATACATACTCAGGGTTTTATTGGAGTCCCCATTTCTGGTGATGCCTCATGGTTATTTCTTATTTGTATAAAAAATTTGCCACTTTTCACCAAAAGGATTTCTGGAAACATTAAGCATCAGCTGCTTCCTTCTATGGCAGGTGTGCACACAAATGCACTTATTTTTCATACCTCCTATATCTCAAACCTCCCCATTGCAGGGAGTCTTTCCAGCCAACCTCAAGAGTTTATTGGTATTTAAAGGTCCCTTGATCATTTCTTCTCTTATGCTGTGTCAGTTATCTTTAACTTTATAACAAACCATCCCAAAATGTAGTAGCTTAAAGAAACAACCACTGCTCATAATTCTGCGGACCAGGAATTTAGAAAGGGTACCATGGGGCAGTTCACCACACATCACATGGCACCAACTGAGGCTGCAGTCTCATGGCACCACTCAACTGGGATCCTACGTCTGCTGCCCAGTGCTCACTGGGTTCCTAGATTCTTTTTCATGGGCTTCTCCATGTGGTTTTCTTGCATTTCCTCATAGCATGGTGGTCTTGGGGAAGTTGGCTTTCTTACACGGTGACTGGCTTCTGCCAGAGTGCTAAAGCAATAATTTAAGACAGACCTGAAATGGACACAGTGTCATTTCTGCCCCATTCTTTTGGTTAAAGCATGTCAAGGGCAAGATCAGAGTCAGGAAGGGATCACCCTCGGGTGAGAATCCCAAGAGATATGATCCATCAAAGGCCTCCAAATGTCCATTTGATTCCTTCTCCCCTGAATGACGATGCCAGCTTCTCTGAAAGGTTATTCTCTACCCAGATGTCAAGAATGTCATCACATAGCCTTCCTTTGTGCCTCCTGCTAGAAATAATCTTATCCCATTCTGAATCCTCATTGCCTTCCTTAGGACTCCTCACTTTTTTTCTTGCATATGTCCTTTGAATGTTTCTTGGCTTTCCTATTAGATGGTGAGTTTCTGGTAGGCAGAAACTGTACCATACCAATACATCAGCAGAGTATGAATAAACTCAGGTTACAGATGTAAATAGTCATCTCTTTTATGGTGCTATTACTTGTCATTTTGCTTCCTGTTACTAATTTCAACAATGCTTGAATATGCAGGGGTGTGGTGTGCATGGGGGTGGGGAGGGTAAGTCATAGGTTAAAGAAACAAATATTATGCTATTATCTGTGCTAAGTATAAATGTCTTCCCTGGAGTTATCAATTATGAAGTTAGAAATTCAATAGTTGGTGAAACAGCACTTTCCATGTACAACCGATACGGTCCGATGTGCACTGAGGGAAACAGATGGGTTAAATCATTTTAAATGGTCCTTCCAGGACTAATATTCTCTAATGCAGGTCAGCACTGTGGACCAGTAATTGACCAAAAGGAGTGGGTGTTTAGATCAGATTCAACTTCTGAGTTAAAAAAATATTTAAAAGACCAATGAGTTTTATAAACCAAGCTTATGCAATTGCTTATCTCCTTGAAACATTATTGAATGCTTAGACATACTTAAAAAAAGAAGGTGCTGATCATCCATTTGGTAGTGATGATTAAAATGATGATTATGATGAGGACAAGTAGGTTGAAAGGTTCAGAAATGGTAAGGGACAAGTAGTTATTGAAGAGAGAAAAAGCAATAACATTTAACAGGTATGGGTCAGTTATCACATGCTATGGATTATAGTAGGCAATGTATAAGCATAGTTACATTTAATCCCCATGATTCTGTGATAGTCCTATATCACCTCCATATTTCCTTCATTTCCATATCAGGACACTGAATCTCAAAGTATCTAATTTACCTTGTCCAAAGTCACAAAAATAGTATAAGATGGAGCCAAGACTCAAGCTCAAATCTGCCTCTATAAGTTCTGCTGTTAGTTAAAAATTAAATATAACTTGTAAAATCCAGTAATGTGCATGTCTCAAATAATATTGGCTGTATCACCCACCCACATTTCAAACAGTTCTCTGAAGATCTGGGAAGCTGTATACTTCCCTTGCCTCTGAATTAAACCTTTCTGCCTACACGGCATGATTAAATGGTTGAGTGAAGATTGATTGATGGATTCACAGCATCCTTTCTAGGAACAACATTCCATTTTTTGGAAAACTTTGGAGGTTGCTGTCTGGTAGGACTGTATATTAAGATGTCATCCTTTCCCTGAGGCCCTTAGTGCAGGGTTGGGTAAGTGAACACCAGCTAGCTTAATGGGACTGCCTCCCAGAAATGTAAATCCTAAATGGATTGATACAAGGACAGAAACTAAAATTGTTGCACATGTATTTTGTCAAATGAAGATGATGGAAAGATGATGGATGGAAAGGTTGGAACCTGCCACCCAGACCCCTGGAACTGCCCTATATTCTGTATTCAGAGCTTGGGTTTCCAGATTTCTGGTCCATTCTGTGTATCTGTGATACTCTTTATGAATACCCATTTTGTACTACTTAGTCAGATGGATTTCTGTTCCCTCTAACTAAAGGCAAATATAGCAACTATGTTGATTGTTCTAAAACTGAGGACAGAAGGCTATCAGGCATTGCTTTCTTTTTTATTTCATTTAAGTGGCACTTTGTTCCCTGACCTCATGGCCAGGGGCCATATTCCCGTCTACTTCCTTGTCCCCATTTCTCTTTTCTCTGACCTGTCAGAAAATAAGAAGCTCTCTCAGCCAATGGTCCCCAATAATTTAAAATTTTTCCTCCACTTAGGTATTTATCAAAAGAATTAGAGATTAAGCTAAAACCCTGTGTAGAATCAAGTTATCCTTTGAAAAAATAAAAAATCCAAGCTATGACCCTTCAGCACTGCAGTGCCAGAAGCAACCTGTGTGACCATAGCATCAAATAGGTTTTTGATTATTTTAAATCTGTTTCTTCCTAGGTCCTAACCCTTCAGCTTTGTTTCTAAACTGAGAGCAATTTAAACACAGCCCTGATTTAGAAAGAGAAATCAACTGAAGTTAGAACATACTTGATAACATCTATCAGGAGCCATTCCTAGTGCTAAGGCTCTGAGGAATACTTTTGGAAATAGAGAGATTAAAGTTAACTACATGTGTTCCAAAAGGAGTGGCTGATAAAAAAAATATATATATATGGTAAGACTCTCAATCTCTTGACTCAGAGAAACAAAAAGTATCCTCTTCTTTATATCACTTAAATCAGCTTAAATTCTGACTCCAAGTCCCAACAATTTCATGGAAAAATTCTAAATCAATAACAATTGGGTGTCCATTCTCAAGCCTTTCCTGGGGGACACATGAGAATCTGGGAGGCTTCCCACATCCCTGAAAATGAGGAAAGGGCTTCCAATTGCAAATCCAAGTTGTTTCAGCAGTGTAGAAGCTCTCAGTAATCAGGTAAATCCCAGAACTCTGTTTTTGTCATCTTTGTGGGCCATTATAATCTTTGCTTAGATGGGAACCCCATTCTTAGGGTTCTAACCCCTTAAGCCCACCACAGCATCAGTTTCTCTGAGAGCTCATCAGCTCTCCAAAGAGCTTCAGAAGAAAGTTCAGTGCTAGTTATGCTAGAGAGTCCCACAGGACCCCTCTCTGTTTCTCAGCTACCTTCTCCCTCTGCCATTCCCATTCAAAACACCTTGCATGTACTATTTCTTCTGGTCCTGGATTTATGTATGCCCAAGACATTTGCTCTCTTCCATGTCATGTAAGAAATTGCAAAGCCTTGGTACCTGCTGGAAATAGAGTGCTGATATTAGAGGAAACAAACAAGGATATTTGAAAGCAAATTAATGCCTCATCTCTCTCAGTGTATATTCAGAGATGTATGTGGCTAACAAACCCAGCTTTTGTTGATGGAAAGCCCCCTGTTCCACTTGGTCTAACTTCTGTATCTACACAATTGAGCATACAGTAGGCTCAGCTCTAAGCCTTCAGGGAATCACAGGAACTTAATCTTGATCCTTGTAAGGTGAAGCCAATGGAATTCAGTGATCAAAAGTGGGCATACCCCTTTTACAGTGTGAGTATTCTAGATTGTGAGGGGGGCTATAGGGTGTCAGGATGTGTGAGATGAGCTTTGTTGAATGCTGTAAGTAAGTGTGAAAGTTAGACCAAAGTGAAACCATGGGCAGACTCAAACTGCTTTGTGGGGATGTCCTCTGTTCCTGTAAATTTCTCTTCTGAGATTTTTTAACTGAAGGTCATAGAACCTGAGCATGCACAAACACTGACTCTTGTCCTTTAGATGACCTTTAAGGCACAAGGAAAAAAGGTCATCTCCATCAGAACCAAGGCTACAAGGACTAGGAAACATCAGAAACAAATGCAAATCAAATGCAAAAGGTCCTTCAATAAGGAAGATCCAGCCTAAAGTCCAGCCTAAAGTCCACTCTACCACATATGGACTATCTATAATTAACCAGTTGGACTATGCCAAGTCAAACCTCCCCACTTCTGTCTCCACCTCCCATTCCTTAATTCTCAGATTGAAGAGACAGATTTGAGCCTTGTTTCCTGTCTCCTTGCCAGTCAAGCTCACAATAAAACTCTTTCTTTTCCCCAAATCCCGATGTCATAGTATTTGGCCTCTCTGCATCTTAGGCAGCGAGCCCTTGCTCAATAACAAAAGCACACAGCTATGTGCAATATTTAATCTATAGTTGGCCATGGAATTCAGTTGCCAGTTTTCCAAAGATGCTACAAAGCCCACACCACATCCGAATGTGAACCTGCTAGTTCATGTTTTGCATCAATGGATTTCGCAAGGCTGGAGAACAAACCAAGTTAAATGGAAACTGCACATCTGTATAGAAAGGAATTTGGCCTCCAAACGGAGATCTGGCCTTTGTCCACAGGTTCCTGGGAGTGGGGGCAAGTGTGCAGAGTAGCCCCTATATCTTTGGAATTTCTTGTGACAGGAGTGCCTTTGTTATTCATGGTGGGTCCTAGACCACACCTGAGAGTTTATGCAAATGAGATGACTCAAGATGGGGTCAGCCACACTGATAGTCTTAGGATGGAGGCTGATCACACTAGCAAGACCACCCATGTGATTAGAGGGTGGGGGCTTTGGGCTGTGAATCATGTCATATCATTCCCACCTCCAGGAGGGGAGGGCTAAAGACTGAATTCACCTCCATGGGCATAGATTCCATCAGTCATGCCTAAATAAAACACACATCCACGTGGCAAGAGGTTGACTCCATGGAGAGAGGGACCAGACCTTTTTTTTGAGACCCTCCCAGACCTCACTCTATTTGTCTCATTATTCATATCTTTTTGCTCTGATAAAACTGTAATTTTAAGTACAGAGTTTTCCCAAGTTTTAAGTCATTCTAGTGAATTATTGAGCCTGAGGGGGCAGTAGGAAACCCCGAATTTGGAGCCAGCCAGTCAGAATTGTGGATGGCTCTGGTAGGTAGTCCCCCAAACTCACAGCTGGTATGTAAAGTGAGGGCAGTCTTGAGAATACTGTGCTATTAGCATGTGAAATCTGATCTAAGTCCAGGTAGTTGGAGTCAGAGCAGTGTAGGAAAACCTGCTCACTGAAGAGGAACTTGTCTGACATATATTTTAATGAAATCTAGAAAGATAATACCTCATCTGCTTGGGAAATGCAAAGAGAAGAAGAGCAATACTTCACCATCCATTTCTCCTTATCTAACACTTTAAGATAATTAAAAAGCCAAAGATGCTACAAAGATCATCAGCTGTTGATGTTCTTGTGAGCCTCTAGTTGAGCTTCTTAGAATATGCTGGTTGGAATATAAATTCCTTCTCGCCCACTGCTTGTCCTCCTCAAGCCCCCACTGGAGTCGGGGAATATATACTTTCAAATTCAAAACTGCCTTTCAAAGGCTTTAGGACAAATGTTTTATTCAGAAGCATTGCATCAGAATTTTTTTTCCTAGTTTCTGAGCTTTCTCCTGAGTATGAGTTATGCACATTTGAAAGCAGACTATAAGACACCATATATCAGGCTCTCCCTCGGCTTCTAAAATTCCATTTCATGCCAAGAAGCTGGGGAGTAGAACTTCTGTGGGCACACTCATTTTTAGAAATAGTAAACTAAATTAAGAGAGTCCCCAGTGTTGTCAGGACATGACACCAGATTCATACGTATATTTAATGATTGTGAATTCAACTAAAACTACACAATAATTAAACCCAAGGGCAGGAGAGAACAACCTGGCAGGTCTTTCTACCCACTGACTACCAATTAGACTATGAGTGCCCCAGAAAGAATGTGAGCAGGGAGATATGAATCTGCCATTTACTCATCCTCTCAGTTCCCATCAGTTCTACATGAAATGAGCACACTTTCAGGTTAAATGTGAATCCTGGATTTTCAAAATGTATGCTTTTCCTTCAACATGGCTCCTAAAAACAAGCCCACTTATTACTGATATTCAAAGGAAGAAACCACTCTTTTCAAACCCAGGAGAGAAGAAAACAGCTTTGTGGACCCGCTAGAGAGGTAATCTGAACCTCAGATTTGCCCTTTTCCTGAGAAGTGAATTACCCTCGAGGTAATTTTGATTATGCATGATTTTCCCTTATGCAATCTCTAAAACAGAGCTCTTGTGTAAGATATGACCCCACTGTGGATATAAATTCATTAGGTTTAGTAGGTAATTAAATTCAGTTCTAGAATCTTTTCCTCTCTTTCCCTTCCCCCCACAAGATATAGTCAGGTTTCCGGGTTGTGCTGCCTCTTTTGCCTTAGGGATTTTCATATGGGTAGAGGACCCCTCCTCCCCTCCCCTCTCCCCCACAACCTGGCCCCCTTTCAAACCCCAGCAGCAGTTCTGGTTTTATGTGTTTTTATATATGGGCTCCATGCAAGATTTCATTTAGAAGGAGACTAGAAAACCAGTCATTTGCTTTAATATCATGAAATTCAGTGGTATAAACCATGGGAAAATATTGACAGGCAAAATGAAATGGCCAAAATAATGTCACAGAAAATCATGTTATGACAATAATGTCTAAGTTATTAGAAAATTCAAGATATTTCAACCCTTCTCTTCTTTTCTTCGGGAGGGTGCCCTTTTCTTTCAAGAGATGGTCAGCAAATGTGTTAATACCAGTGAATAGCAAGCTCTGTTCCGACCTTTCCAGGCTGATGTGGAATGTGTTAAAATTCCTCTCACTTAATTATCACTAAAGAGTAAATTTTCTACAAGCATGTTTGATCTCACCTCATGTTCTTTCCGAGTTACAATAATTAACTTGACTTAAACTCGCCATTCATCAGGCAGAAGTTGAGCTGCATGGGCTATGGTGTTTGTATCTCTTTTCTGGCTCTAAATCATCTAGATGCTCGTGGAGCATGGTTTCCAGCATCCTGAGGTCACAAATACATCAAGCTTTTATTGAGAAAATTCCCAAATCCTTGTGAATCTTAGCAATAGCTCTGGGACCCTAGTCTGGAAGTCATCATTATCTTTATGGCTTTTTGACTGAGCATCTGTCTCCCTTGGTTAAACATGTACTCTGTGATTTATATGGCAAGAAAGTTCCCCTCCCCTTGCCAGGAAATAGCAGAGAGGTTCTCCAGTAATAAAACCCAGGGAAAAGAAAGATATGGACCCTCTGCACGATAAGGAACAAAGAGATACTAAACAAAGGTTAGTTTAGGCAGTGTAAGAACTCCGGCTGTGTCTGAAACAATCTCCTTTGAGGGCAGTCCACAGTGGTGTTCCCTGCCCATGGAGACGCTGAAGAACTGTACTGGGATTACGTGTGTGGGGTGGGAAGACGGATGAGTTCGTCCAGGACAATGGAACTGAGGGGCTCCAGAGCTAAAGAAGGGTTTATATCCAGAGGTCAAGGAATGTTTAGATGCAGGATATATAATAAACTTGCAAAGAAGAGCAACAGTGAAGTACACAGCAAGATAAATGATGCTTGTATGTTTTTTGGGGGTTGGACTGTGGGTGGAGTGTGGGAAAAGGAGTGAGACAGAAATAGATGAGAGCTCGTTGCCAGAGGCTCTGGGTGAAGGAAATGGTGGCAAAGGTATTTTTACAGTAGAGCAAGGGAGTTGGGACCATGCCATGATGTGAGTTTACCAGGCCGATTTCCATGTGAGACTGCGTGAACAAGTGCCAGGGGAAACTAGCCCTTAAAGATGGCTCAGAATCCCACACTGGCCTGCAGAAAAGCTTTAACATAGTATTTAAAGAGAACACAGATGCATAGCTAGCCATATGCTGGCAGAACTGAAAGACTAGCTCAGGTAGACGATGGATTCTGTGATGGTTGCTCAAAAACAGCAGCCTAGGTCAGCAAGTAAGTCAGGATTCAGCCCTTGCTTAGTTCAATGCTATCAAGTACCAAAGCCTACCATGTTTTTGTGGGCTCCTCTCATGTGCTTGGGGTGAAGTTGGGAAGGAGATGAAAACAGAACGGAGGAGGAACAGCAATGAAGAGCAACACAGAATTCCATAGAGCTGCAGGGAACAGAGGGTAAAAGTCAGGAGCAAAATGCCTGTTTGATATGTGATGGTTCTTGTCTTTAGAGTAAGGCTTGGTGAGGACTGTGAGGGCATAAGAGAAATTACGTTTGATGCCTTGTCATTCTGCTTAGCTTAGTCATAGGTTTCCCTTTTGAGCGACCACCCAGTTAGCCCTGGCTTCCACTTCTATATAGAGGATAAGAGCCTCCTCTAACTTCTCCAAAAAGCCTCTACTACTTCTTCTCTAAATGGTTCCTTGCCACTTCTGCCTTTTCATGCTGCAGAATTTACTAGCAATGCAGATACTTCCATATGGCTTGGATGATAAGAAGCTGCCCTCAGCCTCTCCCAAATGGCTCTTACCACTACTGCTTTTCATGCCTATAATTTGAAGCTACCAATTCTGAGTATTCAGAGGAAAATCATACCCCTCCCCTCTAGGTTACAATAAAGGCAAGAGCCCTGGACACATGGGTACTCCCCTTCCTCCCCACCCCCCATGGACCTTCAAATTAACCTCAGTTAAGTAAACCCAGCAAGCCCCCACTGCCATCCTCTTTCTCCCCTCTCCCAGCTCCAGGGCCTTTGATTTAACAAAGTTGTCCTTTTGTTCATTCTCGGCTGGTAGTCTATTTGTGTTTGCACCACATCATCCAAGGAACTTTCACATAATGTTCAAAACAAGGGAAGAGGGTTTTCAAGACACATTTGCCAAATTCTTGGCCACCTGGTAACTATAGGCCAACACACCATAAGGCCTAAGCAATGCCTATGCTTGTCAACAAAGAACACCCCTCACAGTCCCAGAGTATGGTCCACATAAGTTTTGGTGGAGACATTTCCTACCAATTTGCCTTGACCAGTCTCAGTCTGCATGTTCACTCCCTGAATTCTCCAGAATATCCCTGGCTATGTAATTAGTTTCAGTGGAAGAGGAAAACACCAATGATACTAATAATATGTAAGTGTGACAAGTAGCTGGGATCATGTCTGCTATTGTGGTGGACAGTAAGGAAGTCACCATAGAGAGTCAAGTTTAAGACCAAGGGGATGCTTTCAAGACTGTGGACACCAAAGTTCCCCAAGCTCCACCCTCTCTAGGAGAGGGACTTGGATGCTCTTGGGTAACTCATGCCCCCCTACTCAATGATGTAATTCCTCATAGCAGGAAATTCATAAGTTCTGCAACAAATCAGGGTAAAGGTTGGGACTATGGACAAGAGAGAGCAACCCCTAACTGAACTAAGCTTACCCCCACTCTAGGACCTTTCCACACCTCCCAGCTCCAGGCTCTTTCTTTGCTGGGATTTTTCAGGTCACCAGGACATGTCAGCTAAAATGAGAAGTCTTACCACGGAATGCTAAACAGAGGAAACTCAAGTCACAATCATTTTCAGTCATTCCACAGGCAACTTGTGACCCTCGTCCCCTTATAAATCCCAAAAGGAATCCTCCCTTGTGGCTTGAGCAGAGTTACCATATCTGGGGTGCATTGTGGTAAGCCTGCAACTTCTGGAGAAGAAATCAAGGCCACTGCTCTGACAGGGTCCCAAGACTTTGTTACCTGACTAAAGCAGAGTATACTGTGGCTATTACCCATATGGAGTTTCCAGTGATCTGGGGGCAATATCTAGATACTCTTTTGGAATAGGCATTAGTACGAGTGTACACCTTCAGAAAGAAGGCTGCTTCCAAAGGTGGGCTGTTGATGACTAACTTCCATTAAAGTTTCTCTGGAAGGAGAAGTCATCAAAAGTATCAACTTCCCTAAGATCTGCAGAATAGAAGGAGAGATTGGAAGAAAACTACAGGGATTGTTGGAATACGGCAGAGTAGGAAGGTCTATGAATCAATCCCTCCACAAGAACAGCTATTAAACAGGCAGGAACTGTCTTAATCAACTATTTTGAAACTTGAGAGTCCAGTAGAGCACTGCATAACAACCAAGGAAGAGGCAGAGGAAGAGGCTGATAAATTAGTAAATACCAATAAATTGCTCTCTCTGCATGGTAGTTACCACTGCCCATACCCCACCCTCATGGCAAGCAGCAGTGAAGTCTGGTCCCTGGCATACCTTGCTGATGCCAGAGAGGGACAAAAAAATCCAGTTCCCCAAGATCTGGGGGGCAGGGTGGAGACACATGATCCAATTGCTCAATACTGCTTTGGATCACTGAGGGTGCAGTTCTGAGTGTGGCCGTTGTTCCAGCTGGTGCTGGACAAAGGTGGTAGAGGAGACTTAAAGATGGTATACTTGTTCAGAACTGCAGAGGACAGTTGAAGGGCTGTATTTCTTGTATTGTCAAGTCAAGAAAGTGCAGCTTTGAGGAGTCATGAAATAAGCTCGTGGTGCCCTTATTTGCTCCTCCCACATTCCCTCCACAGGGCATGTTGGAGTTCCTTTTGTGAGACCCTGGACTTGTTCCACTGGGAAACGACTGACTTGGAAAACTCCTCTTCAGCATGCACCCATCCCAGGATTTGCCCTCCAGGCAAAAGCAGCATGAGGAAAAGAAATTGGTGTAAGAAACAGTTGAGGTGGGCAGCCTGGGGCAAACACTTACCAGCTATAAGTCCTCCAGTGGAATATCCTGGAGAGGGAGAAGGTCTGTTTCCTAAAGTATAGAGGGCCATTCAAATGCCTGTAAATAGGAGGATTCTGAAGGCCACTAGCAAGCACAAGTACAGAAAAGACAGGGGGAACCATGCACTTTGCATTTGCCTTGGGCTGACCTTCCTGATAGCAAGGCTGAACTCTGACAAGAAGCACTAGCCAATGCAAAGCCAATCTGAAAAGATGGTGAAACTTTTTTTTTTTTTTTTGCTTAATTTTTCTGGGATGTTTAGCTCCTAACACTCAAGAAATGCTCTGCTCTATCACCAGATGGACATCTCAGGGAATAAATTCCAGGGTTAAAATCTTAACATATTAAAATATATACTATGTAACAAAAGATTCTAAGAAAAATTAAAATATGGGAAACAATGGCCTATCCAAAGGAAGAAGAAAAAAATCCAGAAAACATCCACAAAGAAGATGAGATTGCGGACATACTACAAAAAATAAAAATAAAAATAAAAATAAAGATCTTCAATATGTTGAAGGAGATGAAGGAAAATACAGAAAAAGAACTAAAGGATATCAGGTAAACAATGAATAAAAAGTAAGAAAATCTCAAAAAAGAGATAGAAATTGTAAAAAGGAACCAAACAAAACTACTGGACTTGAAGAGGACAACAACTGAAATGAAAAATTCCCAGGAGGGTTTCTACAGCAGATTAGAGCTGGCAGAAGAAAGAATTAGTGAACTCAAAGAAAAGACAATTTAAATGAGTCAGAGAGAGGAGCAGAAAGAAAAAAAAAAGAATTATAAAAGTGAAAATATCTGAGATCTCTGGGACACCATCAAGCTTACTAATACACACATTATGAAAGTCCCAGAAGGAGATGAAAGAGGAAAAAGAGCAGAAGGAATATTCAAAGAAATAATGACAGAAAACTTCCCAAAATTAGCAAAAGACATGAATATGCACAACCAAGAAGCCCAGAGAACACCAAACAGGATAAAATTGAAGGAACATATGCCCTCCCACATATTGATCAAACTATTGAATGAAAAGGACAAGGTGAGAGTTCTGAAAGCTGCAAGAAAAACACAACATATATGTACAAAGGAGTCCCAGTTAGATTAAGTGCTGATTTCTCATGAGAAACAATGAAGGCAAGAAGGTTGAGGGTTGAAATAATTAAAGTGCTGAGAGAAAACAATTGTCAACAAGAGCTTTATATCCAGCAAGAATTTCTTTCAAAAATGAGTGAAAGATTAAGACATTCTCAAATAAACAAAAGCTGAAGGAATTCATCACCTCTAGACCTACTCTATAAGCAATGCTAAAGGGAGTTCTTTGGACTGAAAGGAAAGGACACTGGAGAGTGGTTCAAAGCAGCGTAAAGAAATGGTTATCATTTTGAAAATTATAAATGCCAGTACTATTGTATTGTATTTTTTGATATATATATCCATTTCTTACTTCCTACAGGTGCTAAAATGCAAATGAGTAAAAATAAATGATAACTCTATAGTTTTCAACATACAATGTACAAAGATATAATTTATAACAATTCCCCAAAAAAGTAGGGTTCAGAGGGGTTTAGGAACAATGTATGTGTATGCTATTGAAGTAAAATCAAATCAATTATGTTGGTTTTATACTAAGAATGTTAAATTTTAACCTCATGGTAACCAGAAGGAAAGCATATGAAAAATATTCCCGGATAGAAATGAGAAGGGATGCAGTATGGTACAATGCAAAATAAATAAATAAGTAAATAAAAAATCAATTACATACGAAAGGAGGCATTAACAGAAGAATTGAGGTACAAAAAAGGTATAAGACTTACAAAGACTAAATACCAAATTGGCAAAAGAAATTCCTGCATTATCAGTGGTGAATTTAAATGTAAATGTATTAAACTCTTCAGTCAAAAGGCAGAGATAGGCAGAATGGAAAAAAAAAAAAAGCATGACTCAGCTATATATTGTTTACAAAAGACTCACCTTAAATTAAAAAACAAAAGTAGGCTGATAGGGAAAAGAAGGAAAAAATATACTATGCAAGTAGTAACCAAAGGAGAGCTGGAGTAGTTATACTAATATTAGATTAAAAGAGACATTAACTAAAAAATTTTTACAAGGAACAAAGACGGTCATTATACACTGATAAAAGGATCAATTCAACAAGATGTAACAATTTTAAATATATATGCACCTACAGCTGAGCCCTAAAATATATGAAGGGAGAAATTGATGGTTTTAAAGTAATGGTAGGAGCCTTTAATAGACCACTTTCAATAATGGATAGAACATCTAGACAAAAGTTAAATAAGAAATAGAAGACTTGAACAATACTCTAAATCCAATAGACCTAATAGACACCTATAGAACACTTGATCCAATGGGAACAGAATACGCATTCTTCTCCAGTGCTCATGGATCTTTTTCAGGATAGAGCATATTATAGGTCAGAAAACAGGTATCAATAAATGAAAAAATACTGAAATCTTGCAATGTATCATCTCTGACCGAAATGGAAAGAAGCTAAAAATCAATAACAGAGGGAGAAATGGAAAATTCACAAACATGAAGAAATTAAACAACATACTCTTTAACAGCTAATGGGTTAAAGAGGCTATCACAAGGGAAATTAGGAAATATCTTGAGGTGGATGAAATGGCAATAGAATATAACAAAACTTACGGATGCATCTAAGACAGTGCGAGAAGGAAATATAGAGCATTAAATGCTTACAATAAATAGAAGAAAGATTTCAATCAGAGACCAAACCTCAAAGTTGGAAGAACTAGAATAACAAGAGGAAACTAATTTCAAAGCAAGCAAAAGGGAGGAAATAAATAACAAAGACTGGAATGGAGATAAGCAAAATAGAGAATTAAAAAAACAATAGAGAGAATCAACAAAACAAAAAGCTAGTTCTTTGAAAAGATCAACAAAATTGACAAATCTTCATCTAGACTGACAAAGGAAAAAAGAGAGAGGGGACACAAACAACTAAAGTCAGAAAAGAAAGGAGTACATTACTGACCCCACTGAAATAAAAAGTGTTAAAAGAGGATACTAATTAACAACTGTATGCCAACAAATTAGATAACTTAGATGAAATGGGCATACTCCTAGAAACACACAAAATACTTGCAATGACTCAAGAAGAAATAGAAGATCACAACACAAAAATAACTAGCAAAGAGATTGAATCAATAATCAAAAACCTCCCAATGAAGAAAAGCCCAGGACAGATGGCTTCACAAGGAAATTTTACCAAATATTCCAGGAATCATTAACACCAATCTTGCTCAAACTCTTCCAAAAAAATTGAATAGTAGGGAACACTGCCTAATTCATTCTACAAGGCCAACATCACCCTCATACCAAATCCAGATAAAGATACCATAAAGATATAAAATTAAAAATCAATATCTCTTATGAATATAGATGCAAAGATCCTCAACAAAATACAAGCAAACTGAATCCAAGAGTACCTTAAAATAATTACACATAATAACCAAGTTGGATTTATCCCATGTATGCAAGGGTGGTTTAACAGAAGAAAATCAACCAATGTAATATACCATATTAGTAGACTGAAGACAAAAAACACAAATGATAACCTCAATTGATGTAGAAAAGGCATTTGAAGAATTCCAGCATTCCTTCTTGATAAAAAACACTTAGAAAAATAATAATAGAAGGAAACTTCCTCTATGATAAAGGGCCTATAAGACAAACCCATGCCTAACATCATACTTAATGGTGAAAAACTGAAAGCTTTCCTTCTAAGATCAGGAACAAGACAAGGATGCCCACTGTCAACACTATTATTCAACGTTGTGCTGGGAGTTCTAACCAGAGCAATTAAGTGAGAAAACAAAATAAAAGGTATCCAATTTGGAAAGGAAGAAGTATAACTTTCCCTATTTACAGATGTCATGATCCTATATACAGAAAATCCAAAAACAAAAACAAAAACAAAAACAAAACCCCAAAACAAAGTTCCTAAATCTATTAAATAAATTGACAAAAATTGCAGGTTATAAGATCAACATCCAAAAATCAATCGTGTCTCTATACATTAGTAATGAGCAATCAGAAGAAGAAATCAAGAAAAAAATAAATTTACAAAGCTAATAAAAGAATCGTATATCTGGGAATAAATCTAACCAAAAATGTAAAGGAATTACACACAGAAAACTGCAAAGCATTGCTAAGAAAAATCAAAGTATACTTAAATAAATGAAAAGATATCCCATGTTTATGAAACGGATGACTAAATATTGTTCAGATGTCAATTCTACCCAAAGTGATTTACATGGAAGGGTAAGGGGTCCCAAATAACAAAAGCCATCTTGAAAAAGAAGAATGAAGTTGGAGGACTCACACTTCCTGATCATAAGACTTATTACAAAGTCACAGTAATCAAAACAGCATGGTACTAGTACAAAAACAGACATACAGAACAATGAAATTAAACTGAAAGTTCAGAAATCAACCTTCACATTTATGGCCAAGTGATTTTTGTCAAGGGGGTAAAGACCACTCAATTGGGAAAGAATAATCTCTTTATCAAATGGTGCTGGGAAAACTAGATCTCCACGTGCAAAAGAATAAAGCTGTATCCCTACAGACAGCACATACATAAATCAACTCAAAATGGAGGAAAGGTCTAAATATAAGAGCCAGAGCTATAAAATTCCTAGGAGAAAAAGTGGGGAAGCATCTTTAAGACTTTGTGTTGGGCAACAGTTTCATAGACTTACCCCCAAAGTACAATCAACAAAAGAAAAAATAGACAAATGGGTCCTCATCAAAATTAAAGAGTTTTATGGCTCAAAGAGCTTTATCATGAAAATATAAAAGCAAACTATACAATGGGAGAAGTTATTTGGAAAACACATATCCGATAAAGGTTTAATATCCATAATATGTAAAGAAATCTCACAATTCAATAATAAATGACAAACAACCCAATTGAAAAATGGGAAATATGCTGTTTCCTGGGATGGGCTTTGTATATCATCATCCTTTTGTTAGTTTTCCTGGGTGAGTTTGATGAACTGGAGAGTAGGTGTTGGCTGCAACTCTGCTGAGATCCAGGGCTCAACTGGCATATGAACAGCTAGAAGATTTAAGTCTCTGGGACATATATTTAATGGGAATAGTGCTAATTATAGGTTCAAATAGATGAGGCAGAAGACCATGTGTAGGAAAATTGTAAATGAGTCTAACTCCAATATATTGGGGGGATATGTTATCATATATTCCAAGGTAAGGCCCACTGCCCAGGTGCTGAATTCCTGCCTATAGTGTCTACATGTCTCTAGAGCCCTCAGGAGACCCCCTGCTTGAAGCACTGTTTTCTGTGGTAGTCAGTGACATCCTCCTGATACACGCATAAGTGTAACCTCTGGAATGACCTCCTGACTCACTTTGAAATCTCTTAGCCATAAAAGCTCATTTGCATTTAATATTTCCCCGTTTTGGTCAATAGTACAATTATAAAAATGAGCTTTCATCAGTTGTAACAAATGTACCACCCCAATGTAAGGTGTTAGTAATAGGGTGGTATATGGGGAACCCTGTATTTTCTGTATGATTTTTCTTTAAATCTACAACTACTCTTAAAAACAAAGAAAATCTAAACTGCTTCATGGGTTCTGCCTTAATGTGCAGGAACATCATCAGATAGAGTGATAGACCACTGAAACCTTGAAGAGCTTCCTAAGAGGTTTTCTGTCTGAGATCGATAATTCACATTAAAGAATTCTGAACCATGTCTAAGCTGTAGTCATAGGGTAATAAATGTTAAAAAGTATGTTGTGCATGGATTGTCAGGCTCTAAACCAAAGGTATAGTAAATCAATGTTCTGTGTCCTTAGGCTAGTCTAGACGTTGGATAAGATGCACTCCTGGATCCATATCATTTTACAGAATAAAACTGGCACACAGGAAAGCCTGCCACTGATATGCTTAAGGGTACCTTGTTGGTGTTAGATCTTCCTTTCAGAAGTCTGAGCCTTGACAGCTGAGCCCTAAATGAAGGGTGAGCCCACTAGCCCTGACGTCATCTGGGGAGAGTCAGGGGAAATTGGTATTACAGCTATTAGGAAGTAGTTTTGATGGTTGCAGAACTGATACATAATGCCAACATGGATGGGTTATGGGTATTAGGTACATCAGTGGTTCACAAACTTCCTCATGAATCAGTGTCTCCATAAGTATGTGTTGAAAAGCATTGGCTGGGTCCCACCCCCAGACTTTCTGATTCACTAGGCCTGAGGTAGGGCCCAAGAATTTGCTTTCTAACAGGTTCCAGGTGATTCTGATGATGCAGATTTGGAAACCACACTTTGAGAAGCACTGGTGAATATCATGAGGATGTATAAGAGCAAAAGCCCATAGCTAGGTGGGGAGCTGTCTGAGAGTGAAGCCAACATCTCTATCACAAAATAACCATTTTACCTCTGAAGAGGGCTCAGTTGAAGAGAAGGGTCATAGGTTAGATAGACAGCAAGCTCCTCACATATGTCTTCACTGATGCTAACAAGGATATTGCTGGGCAGGGAGGGTTAGCACCTCGGGCAAGACTGTAGTTCAGAGGCTGGCTCTTCCCCAGAGGCTGTGCCAATGGGTGCCTCAGAGGACATCATCCTGAACATCCCTGCTGCCACGGACCGGCTTGCAGAATTGACAAACATATATGCAAACAGAAAAAACAGGCCTTCAAGAGTGGTAGGGACCACCCATTCCCAGTCCTTAAGGCTCTGCCCAGGGAATGGCAGAAACCTCTGGCAATACAGGATTATGATAGTGAGAGCCACAACATCCCCAAAAGAGCCTTGGAAATAGTGGGTGCTGCCTGAGAAATACCACCCCAGGGTGCTGATGAATTTGGAAAACAGAAGGGGCTGATTTTAAAGATAATAGGGGTATAAGTTCTTCATGCACAGAGTGATAGATTTTCAGAAAAACAAAAGACCCTTGCATCTGATTGCCAATGTCAAGATGATTCAGACCAGGAAATCCTTAGAAATAACATTCATTGACATTTTGTCTTCAAAACTAGACTTGAAACCAAGACAAAGTATTCATCACAATGGATTGCTTTGCTTACTTACCATCTCCAGAAAAAATTCCTCTATCTTGGCACAGATATTGTAGGAAAATCATTCTTGGATTTGATGTTTCTTACCCAGACCGATTCAGACCATGGGGAAGATTTTGGAAGACTGTCACAATGGAAGGAAATGCATTTGGTAGAAAGAGAAGATTGAAGAGTGAGACATTTGATGAAGTGACTCAAGGCATAGAACAGGACGGGTACTTTTTATCAGAGTAGAAACAGAATTTTGAGAAATTTAATCGTAGCCCTATGAAATCTTTTAGATGGTCCACTACTTTTGGTTTAATATTAAACCAAACTGAGAACTTCTCTCATTCCATCAGAATACAAATGCTAGGTTTTCCATCTCTGTCCCACTTGGGACAGTAACTGGACAAAGTTGAACACCAGAGAACTAAAACAAGAAGAGTCAGAACCCAGAAATGAGATTCAAAAGAAAGAGGGGACTTGTGGAGGAGGAGGAGAGGTTTCTCAGTGAACAATGGAGGTGGGGCACATCCCTTGCAGAAGTTGGAGGAATGAATTGACCAGTGTCACAAAACAATTCCCAAACCTTGAACCAGGGCCTGCTATATAATCTGGGGGGCCAGGGCAAGAAACTGTGGGGCCCATTGTTCAAAAAGCAGGAAAAATGCAGCTAAAGGTACTACAACGTTAAGCTCTTTCCTTTAAAACTATTTTATTACTTATAAAATGTATGAGTGATAGTTGTGTAACATGAATAACAACAAAAAATTTGCCAAAAAAGTAATATTTGTGGTGTCATAATTTAATGTAACATAATAAATAATGTTTTATTAATGTGATATCCTGATTGATCATGATATTTTTCTGAAATGTATTATCTCATCAAAATTTATACTTTTAGCAATTCATTTACAATTGATATCCTTTAAAGCAACATCAGTTGCTATTGGCAAATGCAAAATTGCAAATAACTTTTGATTTTTTTTATATTCAAGGATCTTTATGCTAATGCAAATGCTACTAGATCTGTTAAGAGTATTTTATAGTTTAGACAAAATGATATAAATTTCTGTTAAATTATTTTAAAACATAATTTTTTGCAGAAGAAAATTTTTTCTAAAAAGATTTAACTCTCCATACAAATCTGTTCCATGTAAGTCTCAATTTAACTTTAAATATAAATTTATCCTATGGCATTTTAATGTTTCCTCTGATATTTCCTATAACCAGTGGAAGTTGTACGAGAAGCCTTAAGTGGCTTAATGATTGGTATATACGTCAAAATGCCTGCTCAATGGATTCTATTACTAAATCTTCAATCACAAGGAAAAACTAAATCTAGAATTAATTATTGGTTCTTTTTCATAAGATATTTTTCATGGATATTTGCTTTGCAATGTAGCAGCAATTTTCAAAACTATGGATTCTAAAACTTTACAAAATCTTATAATAAATCTAATGACTTCCTGATATGCTTTATTGCAATGTCTATGTGTATGCTTCATTCTCTAAGAATTCTGACAAAATTACAGCCTCAATGCAGGCAGTTATATTACAAGTTCTGGGGCTGCCCCCTTGAGGAGACCCTCATCTCTAGGGGTCACTGCTGCAGTCACCACCAGCATTCTGGGCCCAGATCCCAGCCTTGGCTTATCCTTTGGAGCCCGACAGTGCCCTGGACTGCCCCAGGCATGCACATGTTTCCTAGGTGGTCAAGGCAACTGCTGGGTGTATGCCCTGCCGGCCATGCTCATGGTCATTTGGCACCTGGTATTTCACCTCTCCCCACACTCATTCCCTATTATCCTATTGAACTTTGGTTAAAAAAAAAAACACAGGTTCAAAGGTAAAATTATTAATGCTTTCTAAACAATGACAGAAAAGCATTAAACCAGATATGACTCTCTGAGAGAGTTCTTGTGTCACTTCACAGGTTTCAAATCGATTATGCTGGCCCTGCCTCTGCCCATTGTAGAGTTTTAGACAGTGATGACTTGGTCCTGGAACCGTTTGAATGTCCTTTGGGGATGCTATGTAGATTCTGGCATGATTAAATGTTTGGTTCACCACTTCTTCCATATATGGAAAATGGCACATGCAAGATTCACACTAATAATGTCATCACACTATCTTGATGGAATTCCAGGCTTTCTCACACTTGTAGGATCATTACTCAACTTCTTGTTCAAGACGCCATGGTTCATGCATTGGCTAAGACATTCTGTCCAACAGTGCCCAATTTAATGACTGTTTCTTGGCAATTGCTTTGTACACAATGTGACTGAAGCCACTTACAATAAGAACCTATAAGATACTTTTAACCCAGAGTAACCATCATGATGAGAAGTAAGGGAAGAAGCCTGATTTTTAAGGCCATTCTAGGTGAATCAGGATCACTAACATAAATGGTAAGCATGAGCTCTATTATGTATTTGAAAGTCCAGACAGTAACTGTATTTATGCAAGCATCTTTGTTTAATATTGCTCTTCGGCAGAAAAGTATCAATACACTTAACTGTAAATGTAATTCTCTTGTACCATATAAAAGAGTCTATAGAGACACCTATAAACATTTCTTCAAATATATTTCTAACTATTAGTGTGAGTCTTTGAAACACATCTTCACTGAAAAAGAAAGAATTGGGTTAGAACCTTAAGATTAGTGCTGTGGAACTTGGGTTTGAGCCTAAATACACTGTCAGGGATCAAGACAGGATAGAAACAGTAAATGCCACTGGCATTGTGACTCAAACTTGCTACTACAGACTGGTTTATAATAATGTTCATTCACCATAATATGCCCTGATTCTCAGCAGTCAGGACACTGCCCTTGGAAGCATTTGGTTGGATTTGGGGCAACTTACACAGTGCCCCAACAGAGGAAGACTTTTTTGTGCTTATACATCTACATTTCTAAGAAGAGAAGAGATTAACGTGAACAAGAAAGGGTCATTTGACACAATTCTAATCAGTTTATTCTCTTTCCCGTCAGGTTACTTTGAAAAGGTTCAATCTAAGATAAGTTGAAAGAACTGCAGGATGAACCCCTTTATAATAGTCACCCAGATTCTACCTTTGACCTATCACTGGACTTCCTTGAGAATCTATCAATTCATCCATCTTTCCATCTCACCACCCATCAGTCCACCTCATTTTTAAAGCTTTCAAAGTAAGTTGCAACATTCGTACCTTCACCCCTAAATACTTTGACATGCATATCATTCACCTGTGTTCAATATTTATGTCCTATATTCTTGCGGTAAAGTTTATATAGGGTAAAAAGCACACATCTTAAAAGGACCATTCAAAAAGCTTTGACAAATGCATTCACCTGTATAACCCAAATTCCTGTCAAGATATAAAATTTTGTCATGGCTCCAGAAAGTCCCCTCATGCCCTTCCCAGTCACTTCCAGTCATCCCCAACCCCACCATGGGGACACTGTCAAAATTTTTTCACCATAGATTCATTTTTCCTGTTGATTAGTTAATTTTCATTTTTCTTGCACAATTGAAGAAATAGAATTTTACAGACTTTCTTTCA
>JAQZBX010030015.1:0-27013 GCA_029593785.1 Cabassous unicinctus
TTTGATGTTTTATATGACAAGTAATGTGGATGCCAGAGGGATCAGCTATTTAGTAACATTTTGTTCTAGTTGGAACCAAACTTTACTCAGCAAAACTCACTGTATTAAAGGTCAAACTTGTTTGTGAATAAACAAGAAACGTTATCACATTTACTTTACCAGAAAATAAGGTCACATAAAATAACAGAAAAAAAAAACTGTATTGATTATAAAGGAAAAGTCAAAAATAAAATGCAATTTAAGATTATCTTGCTCAATATAGGACAGATTTAATAAAGCTTATAGTTTTATAAATGAATAGAGGATAGAGGTGGATGTTTATTTTCTGGGGGAAAAAAGAGAAGATTTGGGCATATATATAGAGGGATTTCTGGGACCAGGTTAATTTGGACTGGTTAAAATTCAAACAAGTAGTAGGGAAAATTAAGACTTAAATAAGAGAAAACAGTATCCTCCATTTTGGGAGCTTTCCCCCCGCTCCCAAATCAGAACTGTTGGATAGGACAAGAGTATTAGGAAATAGTAGCAGAATCAAATGATAAAATTCTGAGGTGGTATTGTTCTGAGACAAATCATACACATTGCTCAAGTGCTGATTTCCTATTTTTTGTCCTCAAATTTTCTTTTTACTTATTAAAAAATTAAATTTTATGACATGGCTTTCTTGCCTGTCCATTTTCTGCCCACAAATTTATCTCTTATCACTTTTTCATTTAATAAGAGTGTAGTTCTTAAAGAGAAGTTAACTTTCTCTTCATCTCTATGTTTACCTGAAGCAATCCATGCTTTTCTCTTACAATCTTTTACTCACTTTTCTCATCTAACTGCTCTTATTCTCACAGCCAAGGACACCAACTTTTGTTCTTTAGCTTCCAGAGGTCCTCAATGTATTCAAATTGTCATAATTAAATCATTTTCTCTTTCATACATTTCAGAGATAATTGGAACTGCCATTCCTAGCTTCTATTCACCCTACTATAACTAGTGTTGCCACATCGAGCAATGTTATAGCAGTTGGACATGAAATGTTTTTCAGTTTTATTATTATGTAGTTTTATCAGAATAAATGAATAATTTGGTACTGTTTTTAAAACATTCTGAACAGAGAAACTCAGTATAAGCTTATGGAATACCCGAGCCCAGGTTCCATCAAATAGAGCTGGAAACTTCAGTTTTCCACATTTAAAAGTATAACTCCACTTCTTTCTCATCTTGATACTTCACTGACCAAACAATTCATTCTGTAGGAATCTCTCAACTTTTTAAATCACAATTCATTTGGTACTAGGTCACACAATTGTGTAAATTTCTTGTGTAATTAATGAACTTATCTTGAAATATGTTATTCCTCGAATTCAATTGTAAAGAAGTTGAGAACATCTTTCCCCTCAGCCACAGCAGATATGAATAAGTTCTTACTAATATATGATAACTCATTTGATGTTTTATTGATTCCTGATTAGTCAGAAAAAGGAAGAGTATCTCAAACTCATATGCAAATAAAATCCAGATCATTTGAGATAATACTAAAAGGCATAAGGAAAATAAAGACATTGACTTAACTAATAAAAGTAATAATCTAAACTCTATAAACATGAAAAAAAAAACAAAAACTGAGAAGTTCAAAACTTAAAGAACCAAAAACTGATTTATAAATGTTATGTGTAATTCAGATAAATAAAATATAAGGTGAAAAATATAACGAAACAGTATGCTATCACCAGGAATAAAATAAACGAGCATCTTGGTTTCACTTTATTAATGAAGCAGAGAATATTCCAAATTTATTTTTTCTTAGAAAACTCCACTATATTCATATATTTGTAGAAACATGGAATATAATATCATTTGTACATAGAAAGAGATATTTTTAAAAATATTATAAAATATAGAAACCTGTAAAATCTGCAATATTATATAAGGAATTAATGCTTACATCTGGGGAGTGGGATTTGGAAATAAGTTTTGAAAGGATATTTTTATGTTTCATCCTCTAACCTATTATAAACTTTGGATGTTTAATATGGAAATATATTCATTCTATAATTAAATTAATTCTAATAAATACAGAAAAAAATTGGAAGGCTACTTGATAATATTTACCAATAATTATGTAAATATTCATCTCTTTTGCTTCAGTAGTTCCATTTAAATATATTTTAATGACTTATTAAAATACTGATAATTCTGCAAATGAAAAGAGATTTTACAAAAGTTTTTTAATTGAAAATTTGAAAACCTCTAAAATAATTTTAAAAATTAATGACAATATTTGATAATAATAGATTTTTAAGTGTGAAATTGCAACTACAAAGTGTGTAATTATATAAACATTCCCTTTATTTACATGGAAAAGTCTTTAAAAAATCAAATGTAAAAATCAGCATATATAATAAGTTTGTAGTATGATTGCTTTCATATAGATTGTGTGTGTGTGTGTGTGTGTGTGTGTGTGTGTGTGTGTATGAAGAAAGAATAGAGAAGAACAATGGAGAAATATATGTATGAGGTAATTCTGAAATACTTTTAAAAAATGATGTCTCCAGACAAAAAAATGGAAGAAAACAAAGACATTGAACGATAGTGGTAAGAAAATTATATGTGAGTAAATATATTATTCTTCAGGTTATATAAATATATAAAATGGCACATCAAGTTGGACCCTTAGGATGTGAAATGCAATATCATGCATCTAGCATGAGCCAGGGGTGATTTCATGTACATGGTTATTTCCTTCAATAATCCCAGGCTCAATTATTTATTCACACATCTCATATGTCCTGAATGACAATGAAGGTAACATGGCCATTGTGAGTCAAAAGTTGGATAAATAATTTCTTCTTAAAGTATAGCCCAACAAAGACACTGAAAATTTCAGTAACAATGGATACAAATAGGTGTGCAAATAAAGAAATATTTTTCTCAAGAGAGTACCTCCAAATTTAATATTTTTGAATTAAAAAAGAATATTGTTTTTTAGTTAATAAGAGCAATATCTATACACATATACATATGCATACACTTAATAAACTATCTATTAAAATGTCATTTTCTCATAAAGTAAAAGTTGTAAGAAATTAAAGTGACTTGCTTAAGGTTATACCCTTAAAGTTATACCAAAAAAAGTCATCAATTTAAAACACTGACAGGAAACAAAATCACCTAATAAATTCTTCAAAAAAAAATCTTGTTCAACCCCAAAAGTCCTCACAGTTAAAGACTTAGAATCAGCCTTTTGAAAAAAAATTCCCATCTCATTTTAATGTATGACAACGTTTTTGAACCACTGAATTTTCTTGTCCATCAATTAAATCTATTTCAGGTAGTGATTTTGAGTGCAAGTCCATTGTTCTTACCACTTTAACACTCTGAATTTTCTTTGCAGATAGTCCATTTCTCAGCTATGTGACATCCACAAGTACTGAAACCATGGATCTGAACAGCAGTGTAAAAGAGTTCATTCTGTCTGGGTTAACGTATTCTAAAGGAAGAAATAGTGTTTGCAGTCTTCTTGTTTCTTTACCTTGCAATTCTTTTTGCAAATTTACTTATTGTGATGACCATCAGATACAGTCAGATGCTTGGAAGCCCCATGTACTTCTTCCTTTTTTATTTATCCTTTGCTGATGCCTGTTTCTCCACAACCATGGCACCAAGATTGATTATAGATACTGTATCTGAGAAGAAAGTCATCTCCTACAATAAGTGCATCACCCAAATCTTTGCAGTTCACATTTTGCATGCATGGAGATCTTTGTGCTCATCCTCATGTCCTTTGATTGTTATGGGGCCAATTGTAAGCCCCTGAGATACACAAGCATCATGAACAGATGTGTCTGTGGTATGTTGGTGAATCTGGCCTGGGTTGGATCTTCTATCCATTCTTTAGCACAGATTTTCTTAGCTTTGAAAATTGCCCTTCTCTGGTCCTAATGTTATTGACCACTGTTACTGTGATATGCAACCTCTGTTGAAACTTGCCTGCATGGACCCTGATGTCATAAATCTACTCATAGTCTTTAATAGTGGGCCCATATGTATGGTTAGTTTCATAACTCAACATTCAGACCAAAGTCACTGTAAGATGACCATAAATATTGGTAATTGAGCCCTTATTTGATGCTTGGTTTCTTTTTGTAAGATCCTTAAATGTGGCTTTTATCCTCATCTAACTTATAACCAGTTTTTTCAAATAAGGGCAAACCTGGCTATAATGAACATTCACTATATTGAGCCATAATCTCTCATGTTTCAATAGGTTTTGTTAATCATGTTAATCATTGTTCATTTATTTTGTAATTTCAGACAATAGACACTATACAAAACTTTAGTTTGGTTAATTTGTGGAAATTTTATAAAATTGTGAGAGTTATAATAATCAGCACTTCAAGGATGCAGTAATGGATATGAAAAAGCAAAAATTGATGTATGAAATAGAACTGTGCAGTACCATATAACATACCCATATAATCCATCTGAAGATAGAATTAATTATCTGAAGGGAACACATAATAGAGTCTATCAAGGAAGTAAATTTTCTCTTTGGGTATCAGGCACAATTTTAAGACAGTGAAGTGTTTCACTGATTAACAATAAGACTTACTGGCCAGTCTGCCTGATGGGTGCACTTCTGTGTTAAGAGGGATGTTTTTGCATATGGCCACTTGAGGCCATAATCAAAAGTGTCCCTTATTCAAAGTCTGTCTTTATAAAGAAAACATCATCTTGAAATTGGATTTCCTATAGAGACTTTCCTCCCTGGATAGAACGGTCCTGAACAATGACCAGGATAAACATTCTTATCTTCTTGATTTATATATTTCATGGCAGCTCATTAAATTTACATTCTGCTTCAGAATACTGTTATCCAATGAGTTTGGGTAACCAGTATCAAATCCATGAGGGAGTCTGGGCACCTAACCAAAGAAGATTGCTTTCATATAGCTCTAAGTTCTGAACTCTAAGCTGGTGAATTAAGCTACAAAATGCCAGTTTGAGAGGCTTTGTATAAGTATGGCTTTTAAGTGTTAAATCCATATATTGACCATAACACGGTGATGTGATGTGATGTGATCACATTACCTACTAATTGTTTTTACTTAAAAAATTCTCTGCATTCTTCAGCCTCCCCCAAACAAAATTCATCCTTCCAATTGGCAAAGTGAAAAACATTGAAGAAAAGAAAATGGTGATACCACAATTCACACCTAAAAGTTAGAAAAAAAATTATTGGCCTTCAATATATATGCAGAATCTCATATATTTTCATAACAATTCCCCTATTATTCTTGTCTAAACTGCCATAATCTTTTGCTTCAATTATATCAATAGGCTCATAATTCATCCTGCTTCTACTCCATTCTTGCTGAATTTATTTTCAACACAGCAGCTAGAGGCATCTTATAAAACTTGAATACAACCAGATCTTTCCTCTGACTGGGTTTAACTCTGGTTTTAACCCTGTTCTATCTCCATTTTATTCAGAATAAAAGACAAAATCCTTAAAATGATTTTACTTTCTTTTGGAACTTTAGCCTCTTTCACTCATGCCTTCATTCTCTTCAATCTCTTGTCTCTGGCCTCAGTGGCCTTGTTCCTTGACCCCAGGAGCAGACTCATACTTTAAAGCACTTTTCTCCATCTCTTTCCTTTACTTAAAGAATAAATAAGCTTAGCTAATAGCTTTCAGTAATGAGCTTGGCTAATAACTTCATTTCCCTAAGACACTGCTCTAAATCTCCTCTCAGTAATGCTCTTAACCCACAGAAACTCTGAGATAACTTGTGAATTGTTTTAAGTTGCTAAATTTGTGGTAATTTGTTATACATCAATAGATATATAATATTGTAAGCATTAAGACCTATTCTTTTTAATTTTAATTTTTAATTTTAAAGAAACTTTAAATTACATAAATGTTACATAAAAAACATAGGGGATTCCCATATGCCCCCCCACACACACACACTTTCCCTAATCAACAACAACCTTCATTAGTGTGGAATATTTGCTAAAATTGGTGATGTCATATTGAAGCATTGCTACTAACCATGGACTA
Organism: Cabassous unicinctus; assembly: GCA_029593785.1. Taxonomy (NCBI): domain Eukaryota; kingdom Metazoa; phylum Chordata; class Mammalia; order Cingulata; family Chlamyphoridae; genus Cabassous; species Cabassous unicinctus. Next base: position 6,056 of record JAQZBX010030015.1, read on the forward strand.
TAGTTTACATTATAGCTTAAACTCTATCCCGTGTAATTTTGTAGGTTATGACAAAATATTTAATGGCCTGTATCTGTCATTTCAATGTCATATAGGACTATTTCAATGTCTCAAAAATGCCTTCATATTTTACTTATTCTTCCTTCTCCCTCCCCTCAGAACCTCTGGTGGCCACTGACTTTCTATCAGTGATAAAATTTCTTCCATTGCCAGAATAACAATAAGTCTGTAATAGAATAATGATAAGTCTATTTTAGTCCATTGTTCATTCCCAAATCTTGAGTATTTTGGAATGGTGATGCCCACTGTTTCTAACAGAGAGGAAGTCTAGGTCCCATGGGCAGAAGAATGAAACTATCTTGCTTGTAGTTGCAGAAAAAAGGCTTTGCAAGTCTGTCTTTCACTGGCAATTAACAGATTCCAATCTATCCTGTAATTATTATGATCATACCATGAGCTGTAGTTGCTCCATTGTGGAAGAGGCAATTTCTTATCCTTTCCCCTTATATATCAATCGCCAACATTACATATTTTTATATATACAATGATCAACACAAACCTATATCCTTAATGGAACAATACTCGAAATGTTGGGGAATGAATTTCATCTTTGTATGTGACTGAAAATATTAGAAATAGAGATACCCTTTCAGGAGTATTGTATTATTACATCAAGATGAGAGTGGGATAATTTATGTTTTGAATATGTACTTATTTAGTGTAAGACCAGGTTTCAATGAAAGAGACATCCAATGGCACAGTTGTTTAACGTATAGGAAGAGTATTCTTCTTGGTGTGACAGCTACATGTAAATGGTCCAGGTTGACAGGGTAGTGCATCATCACTCCTTCATTCAGTGACTCAGGTTCCTTCCTTGCTGTCTCTTGGTCTTTCCCGAATGCCTTTTTGTTCACCATGGGATCCATGTGCTAGCATCACTGGCTTTAGCTGGGAGCTTTATAGAAATGCAGAGTTCTGGGTCCCACCTGTATAGTAATGAGCCATCATTCGAACTTTAACATTAGATGATTCATACAGACACTGCAGTTTGTAAATTATTGCCATGGGTACCGTTATCTACAGTTGGAGTCTAACTTCTTTGTTACAGGAGACAAGAAAAGGAATAAACTAGAAGAGTAGGAGTACACTTTCAACATTTTTAGATTTCAGCCTAGAATTTACACAGGTTGCCTAGAGGTAATCAATAAGAACTTAGTAACAGAGTTTCACCCAGCTGCAAAGAGGTTGGGAATTTTCAATAAATAATGTCTGTGTATATTTTTTGGCACATACTATTGTCAGAGACTGCTTGATGCCCACTAGCAGTGTATTTTGAGAAGATTTTCCATTTAGGATGTGGGTTTGCATTTTCATCAATACTTGAACACTGGCATTTGAAGGGAATAAAGCCAGATAACTTTTGTTACTGCCAAAGGGGACAGTGCATTTTATTGGATATCTAACAGTTTCTGACACGCACTTGGCATCAATAACATCCACAGAAGAATTTTAATAAAAATTCACTTCAATTTCACAAATATATTTTGACTACTCATTATGTGCCAAATCCTACTCTAAGAATCTGTAAAAATATAAAACTAAAATCCCTGTCTTTGCAGCTCACATTTTAGTAGATTACATTTTTGAAAAATGCAGTTGTAAACCAAGGACTTTTGTGAGTTTGTAGGTTTGAAAAGACTCCAACTATGGACTTCTGGCTATTTTTCTTTTCAGTTTTGTTTGTTTGTTATAGGAATATTTCAAGTTTATATTTTAAATCCATTAGAGATTTTAAAAAAGACTTTTTCTCTTTAACTTTATTCTCACCACATCTTCTGGCATTGGATCTTCTGGACCTCAGGTCAATAAGCAGAATCCTCTAAATCCTCATCTTTTACATGAACTTTCCCTTCTTGTTGTTGTTTTTTTTTTTTTTTTAATTTTTCTTCATTGTGAATGTTTCTTCCACTTAAAGGGGAAATATTTGTTTTCTTATATATTTCTTGTCAGTAGACCTGAAGGTGACACTTTCTATGTATATTAAAGCAATTGCATCTGTTATTAAAGACCTCCCCATAAGACATTTTCAGGTCAGATGACTCTAATATTCAGTATAGCCTTCTCACTCCACTTTTCCAGAAACAGAGGTACACACATACAAAGAGGATAATGATCCCAGCAAAATTCCCATATCCAAAAGGCTAATAAACTACATTTTAAAAGTGCTTAATAATTGGAAATTCACTTCTTTAGCTATCAGGGAAAATAAAAAAAAATAAACTTCATAGGACATGGATATATACATTTATATACTCACCAGATAACTTAAATAAAAAGAGACAATGTAAATTGTCACACACATTGGTGTTAGAGATTTAAATCAGTAGGTGGTAGAGGCGAACATATACATATACAATGACCTAGCAATTTCATTGTTAGTTGTATCCAATAGAAAAGGCTAAAAATGTTCCTCCAGAAGCAATAAAGAGAAAAAAAAATGAAAGCAATCCAAACACCCATTTATGGAAGTCTGAAAAAATAAATTGTGGAATATTCATATTATGAATATTATAAAGTAATGAAACTGAATAATCTACAAATGTGCAGCATCCATAAATTTACACGAATATTTTGTGAGTGAAATAGCTCATGTACAGAATGAGTATTCTACCTGATGTCAATTATATAAATGTCAAAGCATAACAAAACTAAGCCGTGTGTTTAAAAAACAATTTAGCAGTTACCCTTGAGGAGTCAGTTGCTAAGCGTGAGCAATAGCATTTTTCAGTGTTTTAGGATTCTTGTCATAATGTTTCTGGATTTTGGTGCTGCTTACATGGTGTGTTTCCTTTCAGATATTTCATTAATCCGTACTTTTCTTCATTTTGCACTTTTCTACATATATATTAAAGTCAATACATTTTTGCATGAAATAAATACAAATGAATATATAAAGCATATTCTAGATCATCCAGACAAACATTTAAAGCCATATTAATTTACTCCTGATTGTTATTACAATGGCACAAATACAGCTTTTACCTATGGCAGAAGAAGAAAAGATCAGATACAATCTTGAGAAGTTCAAAAGTCATTGATAGTCAATGAATTGTGGATAGTACCTTTCTTTGCTGAACTATGATTTCACAATATTTTGGAAAGATCAAATTAGAGGTAGTACAGGAGTAACAAACTCAAAAGGGCTTTTTGTTGTAACCTTCAGTACCATATTCAAAACTGGCAAGTTTTTCAGGCAGATAAACCCTAAGTAAAACTCTGAATTATAAGTAATTCTAATTAGTAATGTATTTCTGGTTGTAAATTTTTTCTATTCACCTAATTATGTAAGAGTTTCAAGCATGAGGTATTTATGTCTATTTTAATATTTGTACATAATTAGCAATATTGAAATGTATGTAATTTATGGTAACACCAGGATTCTTGAGGACATTTTTGTGGATCCTTAGTCTATATATTAAGAAAAGGTGTCCTTAAGCAGTTTACCCATTATTTCATAGGTGAAAACATAGAATATTGTAAAATTAAACTTAAGCCTTTATTCTAAGGTTAGATCTCTTCCAGGACTGTGGGTAATGGGAAAGAAAGATGAGACTTTTTTGGGCAAAGAAATGAGAGAAGAAGTGAATTAGTACAAGTGCAATAAAATAGAGAAGAGAAGGAAACCTGAAACTCAGTCCTTTCATAGCAGAGCACTGGCAGGAAAAAACAAAAACAGTAAAAACAGAGAAAGAGCAGAGTACAAGGTTCTGATCCTCTGTCTCTACATAGGCCCTGGCATGGTTGGGATTCGAAGTGGAGCAAATTCTTGCATTTTGAATTGTCCCTAGTTCAGTAGTTTCTTGCTTAAAGGTCAGCAAGAAGGTGCTGTGAAGGGCATCTTTGCCCAGGCAAGTGATATTGGCCATTGCACTCCATATCCAGATGCTAGGCCAGTCTATCCTGGTCTTTATGCAGAGTTAAGGCTAAAAAAAGTTTTGGAACGTGATGTCCACCCAGAAGGATGCATTTTTTTGCTTGGAGCCAGCCACAATTACAAGAGTGCTTGTCTTATTATGCCAAAGGGCTGCCAATGGAAAGTACTAGAAATGGGTTTCCTTTTATAAAGGGGGTTTTATTTAGGGTAAAAGCTTGCAGTCAAGAAGACATGAAATGTCCACATCATAGCATAATCAGATATGCTTCCCCACCAAAGTCCACTACTGGTGATCCTGGTCTCCTGCCACATGGCAAAGATGGCAGTCAATCTCTGTCAAGTTCCCTGCCTTCCCCTTCAGAATCTACTGTCTCCCAGAGATTAGTTGTGGGCAACCAGGCATAGAGCTTGATTCTTTCTGGGGCTCCTCTCTTAGTCTCTGCGGCTCTGCTTTCTTTCCGAGATTACCTGTAAGCTTTCAGACATATGGCTTGTCTCTTCAACCTTAAGCTGCTCCATTGTCCCAGCCTCTTGGGAGTTTCATGTTTAAGCTTTGGCTGCTAGCAATCCTTGAGTCCTATATAATATGACAGCATAAAAAATGGCAGCTTCCTTTCCCCTGTGAGTGTCTTTCTCTCTGTCTCCTCTTATGTCAGACCCAGCAAGAGAGCGAGTAGGAAGCTGGCTCATGCTTCACTGAAGTAGTCCAAACAAAAGCCGTAAAGTGATCTTATCAAGTAATCTAATAAAAGGTCCCTTAACTGAATTTAATGCAATTAAAGGGCCCCATACCCACAGGAATGGATTATTTTAAGAATATAGTCTTTTCCTGCAGTTCACTAAATTCAAACTGTCACAGGTTCTTTATTGAAAATTCTTATTCCCAGAATTTCCAAAAACAAGGAAATTCTTCCTTGGTTTCTTCTGTCACACTAATAGGCATATATGAAATTTATAGAGTTAGGTTTAAATATATAATGGTCCTTTTGTTAGGAAAATAGTTTTTCAGAGTTGTGTCTTTCCTTCACTGTTTACAAGGAAATGCAAATTTTTCTTTACCTGTGAATGGAAGAATGTATTGGAGAAATTATGAAATGTGATTGGCTGCCAAGGGACATGACATCCTTTATGGCATGATAGAAATATTCAATATCTTGACTGTGGTGTAGATTACATGGGTGCATACAGCTTTCAAAATTCATCTAGATTTCTGTTTGAAAATGGTGCATTTTATTCTATGTAAATTAAATATTAGGAAGTCAATTTAAAAATAAATGTGTTAAAAATTATTTCCTTTCTCTTTCTCTTTTTTTTCCATTTTTTATTAACTACTTAACTGCAAAATGTTAAAGAAATTTGGGAGGACCCAAGATGGTGACAGAGTAGGGATAGTACTCTTTGGATGGATTGTGCAAGGCCCGGGACTGGATATGAGAGAGATTCCTGTGGTGGAAGTTGACTGTGGTTAACCATACAAATAGAAGAACTTTCTGTCACAAACTGTGACAAATGTACAATACTTATACATGGTGTTAATAATAAGGTGGTTTATGGAAAAAGTACAACAAATGTAAGCTATAGACTGTAGGTAGCAGTAATATTTTGATGCTGTCTTTTTTCCGTTTTAACAAACGTACAATAACAACGCAAGGTGCTTGTGGTGGGATGAGGTATGGGAGTCCTGTATGTTATACATGATTGATTTGTAAGCTCACAAATTTTCTAATGGAAAATAAATGATAATTATAATAATAATAATTTTAAAATATTATATTATGTGATAGAAACTAAACACAAAGTATGACATATTGTAAGATTCAATTTATATAAAATATCTATAGAGTCAGAAATAGATTAGTTATTATGTAGGGCTTGAAATGGATAGAGAGACAGAGTTGACTGTTAAGAAGTAAAGGGTTATTTCTTTTTGGAAAAGTGAAAATGTTCTAAAATTGATTATGATGATTAAATCACAACTCTCTGATTATATTAAGGCCACTGATTGTACACTTTGGATGGACTGCATGGTATGTGAATATATCTCAATAAAACTGCATTAAAATATTAAAGAAATTATACAAAGTTATATTAGCAGTTTTCATTACTACTGTTTACATTTTACATTTTCACAAGCAAGAACCTATTTTATTCCTACTTTTCTCTCTTACATTGTGTTTGCTATGCACTTTAAATTCAATTTTATCTTTTTCATTATTAAAGATGTTTGGAGCTGTCAATCCTAGCCTCTGATCACCATGAGAAAGCTAGCAGCAACCCCAGTGCTGATATGCTTTCAGGCACTCAGCAAAAGAACTATTGTGTTACTAGAGCTCTGCACCTGTATTATGAGTAAATGGGCGATTTGAATGAGTAACTTTCAAAAATTGAAAGAACCGCTTGGAAACTCTGTAGTAACCACTCTAATGCAGGAACTAGGTATAGGAATCTTCTATATGTTTTGCACCTATTAAATAATTTAACGCTTATAGAAACCCTAAAATGTAGATAGTTTTATAGTTTGTTTTAAAGGTGATTTTAAAAATGCACAGAGGTACCTAGGGACGTGTGAAATGTCGCATCCCTGATGGGTTTGAATCTAGGCACTGTGGCTTCTGACTCAAGACATTGATCACTTTGTTCATACACCTCTCAAAGGAAAAGTTTTGAAGGTCTGCATATCAAAGAACAGGTTTGGATACTGACTTTCTGTAGTTAAAGTTAAAGCTCATCGCTTACATAATTTTGAATTCCACATTGACCAGTCCGTATTTTAAGAATTTGTACTCCTTTCCCTGAAGATTGTTTCTGCTCTTCTAATACCTCTCACATGGTGCTTTACATAAGTAATGATCCTATCTGCATTTATTATAAACTCATATTAGGATGTTTAGAAGATGTGAGAATTTTGCACATTCCTCATAACAACTCCAGCGAATTTTCATTCACAATTTGAATCAAAAGACAATTGTGGAAGTGTGTATGAAGACAGAATAAATATGATCATTTCTTTATTTTGAAAAAATGGAATAAATTACAAACCGAAAATTGACTAATTGGATTGTATAAAAAAGAAAAACATTCACAGAAGAAGAGAAATCAACACACATGGAGAAAAAGCAAAATCATAGTTGTAGTGAAAGCAGACTTTGAGGCTTTTCAAAAGTTTATTTTAAAAACAAAACTTTCTTTTTTTAAATCCGATTAATAACCCTGTTATGTTTAAAGAGGTTGGTCCAAGATCACAGTTAGTACATAAAGGAGCTTATATCAGACTCAGGCCATCTGACTTTAGCAGCTGAACTCTTAACTAAGAGATATAATAATTTTTATGCTAGATTAATACCCATTCGAGGTAAAATAAAAAGATCCAGAAAGATGTGCTCACAAAAGATAAATGATTCTAAGAAGGACAAATTTTCAGAAATCCAGTGCATAAAATTATACAATTTTGTGGATAACAAATTTCTTAATAAAAACAATAAAAATATAATCTTATTATTAACCTAGTGAGATGAGAAAACTTCAAAAGAAGGCTTATTACTTATATACATAATAGATTTTTTTGCAAAATCATCAACACTGAACTATTGGCCATGCTTGTGCTTGTGCATTAAAGAAGATATATGGATTCATATGCAATTTTGCAAATGTACTTACTGAAAATTTCTGGAAGGATATTCAAGAAACAAAGTAGTTTATTCTGGTGATTAAGATAATTGATTCAATGAACTGGGAGCAAGATTTTTATATTTCTTCTCACATTCTTATGTTTATCTTGACTATTTTATCATAATAATATATTATTATATAATAAAACATAGTAAAAGGGTATGACAATATTGAAAATATCTTGACAACATATCTATTACAATAAAAATACTAGCACTTAGGAAACAATAATGCACTTTAAATACTATGGCAAACTTGTGGATAGAACTGTTAAATATGAGAGTGAAAACTGGAGAAAATATAAAATGAACAAATGGTCAAATAAATGTTTTTATAAAATATATGCAATATCACACTGTTAAATTTTAAATAATATGGAAATTATAACAATATAGGAAAAGAGCTATTAATAATTTTAATTGAAAATCAGAATATTAAAAGTATTTTATTAATGTCTCCATTATATAGTATACATATATATACTAAACTATACATGAACATTGATCTGACAGAAAAATCATAAAAGGGTGTGTTGGAATTATGATTTTTTTTCAAATCAAGTTTTAAAAAGAAATATTTTGATCTACTCAGGATATAAAGGGACACATATAAGTACAACACCACTTAACTTATTGGAATATTGGAAATTGTATATCACTGTGAATTCAAAAGCAGAGAAACTCAATATTCTATGTTTAATGTGATTAGTGAGATAAATTGAAAAGTAAGTTAAAGATTAATTTCACTTCATTATGAAAACTTCAAAATGTTATCCATTCATTTGTTTTGTCAGGGCCATAACTATAGCTGAGATATTCTGGTAAAAGAAAAAGTTGACAAAACAAATCCTTTGCAAAGCATATTCCACCCAAGATATTCAAGTGGTCAGGTATAAAAAGACACAAGAATCAGCAAACTAAACTGAGCATATTTTCTTCAGGAGGGATTCTTTTTCAATATTAGTGCTTTGTTTTATTGGAGCAGTGGTTTTGAAATATCAAAGTATGTAGATAAATATGTAATGCATGAAATATATGTTTGTATGTGTGTGTGTAGATATGGGTATAAAATCATCTTTTTTTTTTAAATTCTTACAAAAACTCCCACTAAAGTTGAGAGTGTATATTCAATTACTTTTTCAGAGCAATTTAATCAGTTGCCCAAGGAAAAATCATCTCTGCATTTACCAATTTTGGGAGAAAAAATTTCTGAAAAACATTATCTTTTGTTCCAAAATACAAATCTTTTGGTCCAATACAGTAAGATCCTGATTCAATAGATCTATCTTCCAGAGGCAAGGGAATTTGTAATTCATAAGGATTCATATGGGATTCTGATATGCACCAAAGTCAGTTAAAGGTAACAGAGCATGGAGCAGAACAAAGGAATTCAGAATTTAGGCCACTGATCTTCCTAAGTTCTCACTTCCTTTCTTCTCTCTGAAGATTAAACATTTTTCCAACTGAATTCTACCTGTAGCTACTAATATGGCAATGAAAAAGAGTGTGGGTAAATTCATTCTGCTTGGGATGGCATTGAATTTTGGGAAACAGAAAGCAACGTTTGCAGTTTCTTGATTTTTTACCTCGTGATACTATTAGGGAAGTTTCTTATTTTGATGATAGTTAAGACAAGCAGAACCACTGGGTATTTCATGTGCTTCTTTTTATTTTCCTGTCTTTGATGATGCCTTTTCTCTACAACCATGGTCCCCAGACTGATTATGGAGGCCCTTGCTAGAAGAACACCATTTCCTATAATGAAAATTTGACTCAGGTCTTTGCAGCCCATTACTTTTGTGGCATAAAGATCTTTGTGCTCATCTCATGTCCTTTGATCATTTTGTGGACATTAGGAAGACACTGTGGTAATGGCCATCTGAACCAGTGTGTCTAGATTGTGTTCATGTCTTGGCTCAGATACGAACTTGTATCCATTTGTTAGTACAACTTATCTTAGCTTTGAGATGGACCCACTATTTCTTTTACTTACAGCCTTCATTGAAACTTGCTTCTCTGAACACCTATGTTAAAATTTGACTAGTTGTGTCCAGTAGTGGTGCCAAATGCATGGTGTGTTTCTTTTTCCTGGATTATACCCTATGTAGTTATTTTATATTCTTGGAAAAACTGCAGCACATTAGGAAGGCAAAATTTCTCTCCACCAGAACCTCCCACTTTGTTAGGTTTGTCATCTGCTTAGTTCCATATATATTCATATACAAACAGCCACTACCCAGGTTTCCAATTTGAATCTGATAGAGTTCCTGAATTGTTCACTGGATACCCCATCTAAATAAGCAACAACTTTAAATGGAAGAGTTTAAAATAGGGGTCTAATTTATCTGAGAATAAATGTGAGAAAAAAGTGAATCAACACCTGAAATAGTACAAACACCAGTTGTAATCTAGTCACTTTTTCAACAGTCCTAATGATAAAATGGCCATAATTAACTTCATTGAATAAAACCCTAATGTTGCTTTGACAGAACTTGGAGTCTAATTTGGTAATCCAGTCATTCTGTTTACAATGAATATTTATATTTCATGAGAATCCGGCCAATTCATTTCTGAGCTTGAAGAAACCTCTAGGAATGATTAACTCAGCTTCTTACCTTTGGGAAATTTAATGTTCTCCTTTAAAACTACCCTATCCAAAATTTTCCACACATAAGTGGGAAGCTTGTTTATTCCTTTAGAGCTGGGAATAAGTTTAGGGTTCTTTGACCGGAAGATTTCATGTGGAGATCTATTCATTGCCTGTCTTATTTCCTGCATCAAGGAAGCTTATGACATTAATGTACTATATTATTAAAAGAAAATAATGTTAGAATTATAATTAATAGTTGGATATTAAGCTCACTTGTATTGCTAATTAGCTGTGTGAACTTGAGTGAGGTATTTTCCTTCTCTTGGGCTCAATTCCACATATTTAAGAAGGATTAATATAAATATTTAAATATTTCTACTATACTTTCTCTGAGCCAGGGAATCTTTCTTTTCATATGTTATTTCATATGTTATTTAGTATTTCTCTAAAAAAGAGAAACTTTTTTTAAAGCTTAGCCTTCTTATTTCCTCTTAAATATTGTGGAAGCTTAAGCTCAGAGATTCTAAGTGACTTACAAAAATCCTTTCTCACAGTTCTTCCAGTGCATATTTAAGAAAAAAGTTAAGGACTTGGGCATAATTTTCAAAGAAAAGTTTGCTAAGACACATGACAATACTGGTTGCCACTAGGCCATTCATTAAGAGTGCAAAATATGGGCAATCTATCCATTCTATTCTTCTATCGCTATTTTGTCTCCCACCCCCATTCAGACTTTTCTCTTTATTCTCATTGAAGGTACATAACAGGTATGATGTGCAAAACACTTAATTCTTAGATCAGAGTAGTGGGTAGTAATATGGTCTCCCAGTTAAGGACACATTTTGTAAGGTAATCTGTCCCATCTTGAATAGCTTGCAATTACATTGAAAAGCAAAAATTAAACATTCTATGTGTAAGTTTGTATAGTCTCAGGCATATCTTTAAAAATTAAAGGAAAATACAAAAGACAAGTATGCTTCTCTCACTTCTCTTGCATATTATACTGGATTAAAAATACAAATGGGAACAGAATAGTGACCCATTAATATTAAGTATTTTAAAATAAATTATTGTTATTACTGGTTAATTTATACAATCAACAAATTGAAAATTCAAGAAGTGAAGAGACTTAAGTTCTTGCAGCAGTTAAGTCGTGAGTCCAGGACTCCCATATATTACACCTATGTGCACCTTTAAGTCACTTCAAAGACTTCCTGTCTCTAGAAGAGATGTGTTTAAGCAAATCATATGGAGAAGAGAATGGTGTTTCCTCACCTGCAATTCAAAACTGTTGCAGTTTAATTAATTGGCCCTTGGTCTGTCTGAGCTGGGTAGCTCATTGGACAATCCTTTGGGACTAGGTAAGGAGTAAGGATTTCCTTAGAGCTGCTGATGCTAAAAGCTTGCATTAGGCATTGAAAACTTTGGTGGCAGTTAATATAAATATCCAATGTAGATTGGATACATTTGACTCATGCTTCTCTAAATGAAAAGCCAGGAAGAAAGCTCACCGTGGAGACATTTCCCTCTAAGAGCAAAGGAATAGCTTCTTCCATAAAAATGCTTTCAGGAACCATATTGAGAAACTTCTTCTATTTTTCACAATCCCCATGCTGTGCTGTAGATCCTGCTGTTTTGTTTAACCCAATGCTTCTAAGAGGAATCATGTAAAGTGTGGACACAAACAGTCTCCTCTTTCCATGAACTCCCTACTCCCCATAACTTCCTTTTATGAATTGATTCCAATTTGAATTTAGAAATATTTGCTAAATCACAATGAAGTCTAGTTTTCATGCTTTATCAAGACTTCATATGATTCACCTCTAAGTCAATTAAAGATGAAGCTATCAATAATGTAGTTTAATAGAAGTCACCTATTTTCCTATAGGAGGTAAGCTTTTCAGTCTCTGTGAAATATTTTCTTCCCATTGCCTCCTCAGAACTGGTCAAATGGACTCTATATATTCAGTTTAAATATAAATGATGGAGCACCAGACAGTATTTAAAAGTGAAGAGTTACTGTGGTCCTAGGGTCATAAGCCTCCCCTGGCTCCACTGCAACACTAAGGTACTTCTCAAATGCCTCTCTTTTCCTGTAAGGGGAGAGTAACTACACCTTGTTTTTGAGGCCAGTTTATTTCTGTTCTTGGGGTCTCCTCATTTGAAGAGTTTAAATTTAGTGGTGCTGTTTCTGAGTGATGGTATCAGAGAGGGCTGCACTTCACATTGCTCTTGGTTACTTTAAACACCTGGCAACACTTGCCCATGACACACAACCTCATACCCTCTCTGATTCTGGTGCAAGTAATAGTGCAGGTCAGGGGCAAAGAATTTGACATCTGTGACAATATTTTGACCTAAGGACCCTTCCTAACATCTTTTCTCACCTCCCCTCTACATGTCTCTCAGTATCTCATTCCCTGGCTCTTCCTTCCCTGCTGTCTGTGCAATATCACTCTACTCTCTCCTTCTCTGATTTCATCCAGTTTTTGTCCTTTCTTCCCTTCATATTATTTATTATGTATCTAGTTTTTCTATGAAGTTTGTTTTAGAATGAGGCTTACTAAATTCGGTATTGAGATAAGGACAGTAACTTAAGGCATCATTTGTCAACAAATTGTTTTTACAAGGAGGCAATTAACATGGACATTTGAGATTTGATGTATTATATGACAAGAATGGTGTACCCTAGAGAGAGAAGCCATCTGGTAACATTGTGTCCTAATTCTAGCCCAATTGAACTTGGCAAATCTCTCTGTATCACAGATCAAACTTTGTATCTTAAACTGAATAGGAAAATTGTCAGATTTATCCCAAAAGAAAATATGCAGGACAAATGAAATAACAAAAATGCAAACCAGTTTAAAGTACAAGGTCATAATAGAAGAATCATATGTAATTCAGATTATCTCAGTCAAGTAAATACTTATTTATGGAGTAAAACAGACACCTAGGGCTTAGAGAAAGATTTTTATTTGTCAGGGAAACAAAAGAAAAAAACTTGGAACTAGGTATAGACTTTTGGGACAAAAAGTAATTTTAACTGGTCACACTGTCAATAGGTAAAATAAAAATTAATATTAAATAAGAGAAAATAGCATGCTTCAATACAGGGATGCACCCTACACCCACCTGAATATGTAGAAGAGTCCATGAGTGTTAGGAAATATGTCTGAATTCAGTGATAAAACTCTGAACTCATTTTGGTCTGAGCCAAGGCATTGATTTTGTTAAGTGCTGAATTCCAATGATCATGTCCTCAAATATCTTCTGCTAATTTAAAACAAAACGAAATAGTATTGAATAACCTGACATTCATGGCTGTCCATTATCTACCCACAAATTTATCTCTCAAAACTTTTACATTTAATGAATGTAGTTTTTACAGAGATCATCTCTATCTTTACATGAAGAAATGCGTGCTTCTCCCCTTCTTATAATATATTACTCACATTTTTCAGCTAACTGCTCCTCACATCCAAGGACACCCTTTTTTTGTCTTTAACATCTGGTAGGAAAATAAAGTATCAAATTTAAGTAATAATTCATTTTCTCTCTTTTGTATTTATCAGATAACTGGAAATACCATTCAGAGCTACTAGTTATAAAAATATAACTAATGTCATCACACTTAGCTAATATTATTTCAGCTGGATTTCACAAATCTTCAAGTTTTTTTTAAATTATGTAGCTTTGTTAAGGTAAATGGATAGTTTGTGTCAATCATTTTGAAATATTTTCATCACAGAAACTCAGTATAAGGTTCTTGAACAACTGAGTTCCAGTGAATTTTGTTAGAAACTTTAGTTTCATACATTTAAAACTGTAATTCCACTTCTTTCTCATTTTTGAACCTTTGCTGATCAATTAATTAGTTCTCTAGGAATCTCAACTTTTGGGACCACAATTCCTTTGGTATTACCACATACAGTCATGTGGAATTCTTGTGTTATTAATGATCTTATATAGAGTTATATTACTCCATCAGGTTGATTGTAAAGAGTTTGAGGACATATTTCCATTATAGATACCTCAGATCTGAGTAGTTTCTCAATACATATATGTTAACTGACTTGATAGTGTTTATTGATTGATTAGTTAGAAAAGGGAAAGTATACAAAAACTCATATTAAAATAAATTCCAGATCATGTGAGATTAATATTTAAAACTATAGAAATAATACAAGATGAAACACAGATGCTCTCATCCCTAATTGAAAGATTAAACTAAACTGGAAAAGGAAAATGTTTTGGTAAATTTGACTGTATAAAAATTAATAATAAAAGGGACTAGTCCTCAAAATGTAAAGATACTGAAAATTAATTGAAAAATATAGGCATAATTCAAAACATATAAAATATAAGTAGGAAAATGTAGAAAAATATTATGCAATCACTGGTAATCAAGCAAATGTATGCCATTATTTGTATTCTATTAATTGAACAAAAATGATAATGTTTGATTTCTATTAGAAAATTTAACCATACTCCTGTATTTTTAAAGCAATGGAGAATAATGTTCCAATATTTACCTAAAATGTATAACCTTGAAAAACTAGAACATTATCTAAGAAATTGACAGTTAGCTCTGGACAGTGGGATTGGGAAAACATGATTAATGTTAAAATTTCTTCTATTACTTGAATCACAATATGTCTATAACAGAATACCAGTAAGTCCACACTAGCACATAGCTCTTCCTTCAATCTTGAGGAGTCTGGGATGGTGATGTCCACTCCACCTCCAAATGAGAGGAGGCTTATATCCCATGGATAAGATGGATGGAATTATCCTACCTGCAGCTGAAGACTCTCTCCATTCCCTGGGATGGCAGTTGTCCATCATCACCTCACCACCAGTTGTCTGGGTGAGTCCATTGAGCTGTAGAGTAGGAGTTGCAGCTGCACAGAGATTCCAGGCCCAGCTGGCACATGGGCAGGCCCAAGACTCCAGTCTCTGGAAGTACACCTAAAAACTCCAGCACCATGGGTTTTTTTTAATGAAATTACTAAAAATAAAGAAAAGTCTACAAATGTGAACAGATTCATTCAAAAGTATTTCATGAGTAATATTTTAAATATCACTTAAATAAATAAAAATCAATTAAATGAAATATTTAATATTAATACATTTTTTCTATGTGACTTTACAACTACTAATATGTACAATTGCATTATGGATTCCCTTTAGTCATATGGATAAAGGCTTTTAACCATCTAAAATGAAAATCAGAATGTAAAATATTAAAGTATGATTGCATGTTTATAGAAAAAAATATTTGTGAACTTAGAGTAGACCAAAAAAAGGTGATAAAGTAATTCTGAAATGCATTTTTAAAGGTATTTTTTAAAAGAAACAAAAATGAGACAAAAATAAAACCTTTGAAAGACAGGGGTAGGAAAATCATATATGAGAAAAGATTTTATTCATATTATATATTTATAAGAAGTGGTACATCAGGTTGGATCCATAGGATTTGAAACTAAATACCATGCAACTCACACACATAAAGAATCATTTCACATACATTGAAACTTCTCTCAATAATGCCAGCTTCTGTAATTTATTTAAACATCTTATGTGTTCTGATGGACAATTAAGGTAAAATTATGGCCATGATGAGCCAAATGTTACATAAATAATTTCTCTTTAAAGACTAACCTATCCAAAATACTTAAGAGGTTAGGATTAATGAATGCAAACTGGTGGCCAAATCAAGAAATACTTGTCTCAAGAGGGAATCTCCAAATTTAATGTTTTTTAATTACATAGTTGTATTAGTCAGCCAAAGGGGTGCTGATGCAAAATACTAGAAATTGGTTGGCTTTTCTAAAGGGTATTTATTTGGGGTAGAAGAACACAGTTACCAGGTCATAAAGCATAAGTTATTTTTCTCACCAAAATCTATTGCCACGTGTTGGAGCAAGATGGCTGCCAAGTTTGCAAGGGTTCAGGCCTCTTGGATTCCTCTCTTCCCAGGGCTCTGTTTCTCTCCGGTCTCAGCTCCTCTGTTTCCTCCACAAGGTCAGCTGTAGACTATGACGTTCCCTAGGCTTTGCCTTTCTCCACAAGGCCAGCTTTAGACAATCAGGTGAATGACTTGTCTCTATCCTGGGTCCTTCTCTCCTTCCTCATGACCAAGCTCCTCTGTCTGCTTGCCTCTCCGGGTTCCAGCATCAAACCTCCATCAAAACTCCAACTCAGAAACTACTCCAACTCTGTCCTTTGCAATGTCTTTTATCTTTGAGACCCCACCCATCAAATGGGCCTCAACACCTACTGACATGGCCCAGTCAATGCCCTAATCATAATTTAATCATGGCCTGGTTAGAAGATCAGTTTACAAGCATAATCCAATATCTATTTTTAAAATTCTTAACTACATCAAACTGCCAAACTGCTACAATAGGAATATTGGTTTTCAATTATTGAGCAGTATCTATGCACATGTGTATCAACACATATACATACACTTAAAGTATATTTTAGAATCTCAAATGTTCATATGAAGAAAACATTTTAAATTATTAGAGTGACTTCCTTAATGTCAACAACAAAGTCAGCAGTTCTGAGACCTTGGCCTTAGAATCCACAACCTGCATGATTTTGTTTTCCATGAAAAAATCTTGGTTCCACAGAGGAAGTCTCCATGGTTGAAGCATGGGCATCAGCATTTTTTTTTTAAGTTTCCAAATAATTATAATGCATGATAAAGTTTTAGAACTACTATATTATAGTGTTCATGAAATTAGAACTATAAAGTAGTAATGCAGAGTCCAAGTACAGTGCTTTTGCCAAATCATAACTGTCTCTATTTTTTTGCAGATAAACCATTTCTCAGTTGTGCCTTTCTAAGTCAACCGTACCATGGATCTGAATAGCAGTGTGAATGAGTTCATTTTGTTTGGGTTCACACAGGATGTTCTAAAAGAGGAAATAGTGTTTGTGGTCTTCTGGTTTATCTACCTTGCAACTCTGGTGATGAATTTACTTATTATGATGACCATCAGTTACAGTCAGATGCTTGGGAACCCCATGCATTTCTTCCTTTTCTACTTACCCTTTTCTGATGCCTGTTTCTCCACAACCACGATGCCAAGGTTGATTATAGATGCCGTATCTGTGAAGAAAGTCATCTCCTACAATGAGTGCCTGACCCAGATCTTGGCATTTCACTTCTTTGGATACATGGAGACCTTGGTCCTTGACTTCATGTCTTTTGATTGCTTTGTGGCCATTTGTAAGTCACTACAATAAACAAACATCATGAGCAGACAAATCTGTGGTGTGTTTGTGAATCTGGTGTTGGGTGGGATCTGGTATCCATTCTTTAACACAGATTTTCTTGGCTTTGAAATTACTCTTCTGTGGCCCTATATTATTGATCACTATTTCTGAGATTTGCAACCTTTTTTGAAACTTGCCTGCGTGGACACCTATGTCATAAATTAGTCATAGTCTTTAATAGTGGGGCGATATGCATGGCTAGTTTCATAATCCTGATAATCTCCTATATTTTCATCTTACATTCTCTAAGTAACCAGAATGCAAAGGAAGAAAGAAAGCCCTCTCCACCTGCACCTCTCACATACGGTGGGCACTTTATTCTTTATTCCATGTATACACTCACCCTCCAGCGACATTTCTAGTGGACAAGATGGTAGCACTGCTTTACAGTATTGGTATGCTCTTGCTCAATCTTTTGATTTATACTCTGAGGAATGCAGAAGTTAAAAGTGCTATGAGAAAGTTACGGTGCAGCAAAATATGACTTGAAGCAGCAGAATGGAAAAATTCACTCACAAATTCTAATTGTTAGAGAAGAGAAAATGTTTTCATCACTATGCAGAAATGCATGCTCTCTAAGTAAAATCTTGGGGGAAGTAAACAAAATGAGCACAGAGCACCGACCACCATTTTAGTTTGAACTGATATCCCATAGAGTGACAAAACATCAAATGCAGGAAGATTTATGGAAGCCCAAGTACACTCCCTTTCTCCTCTGCAGTGCAGCTTGTGAGCCATTCATTGTGTCTATGGCTTAACTCCATGTTTTATACATATTCTTGTTTTGCTTTACCTTCTCTCTTTCATCCAACGTGATCATTTGGGCCTGTTTACTGCTTAATCCATTTTGTTGGCAATCAGTCCTAATGCCACTGAATCTAGATAATATCTTTTGGCTCAGTAGCCTGTGAAATCACTCCAAGAAACTACATATGATCCCAAAGAATAATAAATATCAGCTTTTAAATCCTATATTCGATTCTTGGTTCCACTGAATCATACTTAGGTGTGATCTTTCACCCAACTTTTGAATACATACAATAGAGAAAAACGTTCTAACTTCTTTTTCAAATAAGGGCAATTCTTGTTACAATAAACATATTCATTGTATGGAGCCATGCTCTCTCTCTGTATATACTTTAATATTTTTGTTTATCATGTTAAATATATATTCATAATAATTCATTTTCTAGATTGGGGGGGTGTAATTTATATTATTGGACACTGCCCAAAACTCCTGTTTGGTGAATTTGTAAAAAAAATTATAATATTATGAGGGTTATAATATAAATAAGCAATTCTTCAAAAAAGGGATCATATATAATGAAAAAGACATTGATTGATAGATAAAGCAAAAGAGCTTTACAATATCATATAATAAAATTTTAATCCCTACATAAAGAGAAGATAATTTTAAAGTCGGTATAGAACATTATATCATGGAAGCAATATTTGTTATGAAGCATTGTGTGCAATCAAGGCAGAGAGTATTTCACTGGTTATTAGGTAGGACTCCCAGGGTTCCAGCGTTCTAAGCAAGCAGAGGAAATCACCCAGTCCTGGTGTCCTCCCGCGGGGTCCAGGGGTAGGGAGGTTCCGGGCGAGGGTCGTCCGGTGCTGCGCAGAGCTGCAGGCCCTCGGGGTGCAGGAAGCCTGATTCGCCATGAGGAGCCACCGCCGACCACTGGGTCTCGCCAATGGGCCGCTAGATGACTGCACTCCAGAGGAGGACGCAGAGTTAGGAGAAGCGGAAGAAGGAGGGCAAGGCTGAGATCCAGTAGCACGGGCCCAAGCATGGGTTCTCCAAATGGGAGCTGCAGAGTCTAGACGAGGCCCAGGAGAATGAGCAGCTCTCCCTGAGCTGCAGGAAGAGGCAGGGCCCGCTGCACAGCCAGAGTACAAGCAGCAGAAGCTGTGTGGCATCTTTTCCAGAACTCGGCATTTGCTCAGCGTTCTGTGTGGAATAGTTCCTCCACCTCCTCCACCTCGGAACTCTAGAGCTCCCTGAGACTGACACTAGGGACCTCTAAAGGCGATTCTTCAACGGATAGTAGCTCATCTGTAGCGACTGGTTTGCAACCTTTCCTGGAAGCCATAGCTCTGCATGGTAAAGCTGTTTAAACATATTTCTTTGGAAGACAGTTTCATGTTTAGAGTTAGGTCCAAATACAATGTCTGTTTTTTGTCTATTATAGTGAACACTTGTCCTAGAAATATTTAAATAGAATGTAAGCTAAGAACTTAAATGGATAATTGTGAAATGTCAGCTAACACATCCTAAAGATAATGTTTTTAAAAAAATTAGTTTGAGCTTATTGGTGTTAAGCTAACAGAATCCATCTGAAACTTTGATTAGAATTTATTGCTTTACATTTATAGATTGTACATGTTTTCTTTCTCATTTCTGAGTTAAAGAATACGTTTTACGTGTTAAGAATGCTGTTGCATTTATAATTGTTTGGAGAGCTTGGTTGGTGATCAGGAAAGTAAGAATTGGTTTGTTCTCATGGGAACTCCCTTGAGAGTGATCTAATGTGCCTGTTGAGGGTGAGCACTGATGGCCTCAGTAGGTGTGCATGAGGTGAGAAGAATCTTTATGCCTATTGTCACTTAGATCTTTCAAGACTGTCAGAGATGCAGTCAGTGAACAGGTCCATTATCACACACACACACACACCCCACCTTGCCCAAGGCCAGACCTATCATCAGAAGGCATTCTCCACCAAGGGAGTTGAGTATGAACTGGAGAAGCCTGGGGAATGTAGTCAGTGATAAGTCTGTTGTCTTTTGTTACTCTCTGATACAGACTTCCAAAGAGGACTGGGATTATTACCTTCTGTAAGACAATTTTCAAACTGAGGGAAATATAAAAAAACAAGAGTGAAACATGACTTGGTTGAAACCAGATGAAAACATGGATCAAGCAAATGACTAAGTATATGAAAGCAATCAGTGAGTTAGGTCTGAGTCCTGTTAAAAAGTTGACCTTTGTGGGACACAGTAGGTCTCCTAAAACAAAATAACCTGTTATCAAAGTACTGTGTTATACACAAAGGCCTTCTAGATCATAGAAGCTTTACCACTTATAAAAGTTGTTACTCTTTGGCAAACTTTGATTCCTCTAAAACCCCAGTCAGAACATGGGATTCAAAAAAGTGATTTTTTCCCCTGAATTGTGGCAATTTTGAAAAACAAACAAAAGCCTTTTATTGCAAGAAAGTCCACGATGTATAGGTATAGTACTCAAGACTGCACACTGTTTCTAATAGAATGGAACAATTAAGCCATCAAAACTTTTGAAACTACTATAAAAAAGAGGCTGATCTGTTCTTATTGAATTACAATTTCATGATACCTTTCCTGTAAGTGTGGAAAAACCATTACTAGAAGTGTACCTAGTTGATAGATTAATTTTATTGCATGGCAGAATTTGATGTAATGGTCTCTCCTTAAGCATTCTGATTTTCTTCCTTTGTCAT
>JAQZBX010030016.1:0-27027 GCA_029593785.1 Cabassous unicinctus
GCCAGAGCCCACAAATTGGAAGGCTGTGCGTTAGAAAGCAGGATCTAAAATAAAAATCCACAGAAGGGGAAGCGGATGTGGCTCAAGCAATTGAGCTCTCACTTACCACATGGGAGGTCCCGGGTTCAGTTCCTGGTGCCTCCTGGAGAAGACGAGCAAGACAGCGAGCTGGTGTGACGGGCAGGCGCGGCAAGATGATGCAACTAGATGATGCAACAAGGAAACACAGAGGAAAGACAATGAGAGACACAATAAAGCAGGGAGTTGAGTGGCTTAAGCGAGCGACTGAGCACCTCTTTCCCACATGGGAGGTCCCAGGTTCAGTTCCCGGTGCCTCCTAAAGAGAAGAGCAGACACAGACAGCACACAGAGAATGGACAGAGAGAGCAGAGAGCAAGTACAAACAATGGGGGGAATGAATAAATAAAATCTTTTAAAAAATCAAAACAAAAAACCCTATTGGATATGTGGTTTCCAAATATTGAAAAAAAAAATCCACAGAAGCTTGCAGAAAACTGTCAGTGTTGGTGAGAGTATAATTAAGAAATAAGACTGAAGAAACTGTGCAGATCTGAATGAAAAAGAGAAGATTCCGTGCAGATTTTTTTAGTATACAAGCCTGTGCCACTGTGAATGTGCCACTGGTCCAACAGTCTTTCAGTAGCAGACACATCGGTGGCAAGGTCTTCCAGAGTGCACAGTGTTACATTTTATGGTTTCCTTTTTTATAGCCGATATTACCCAATTAGGAAAAGAGATTTTACTGCAGATTTTATTTTACTGTAAAGTCAAAGCACTTTCAGGAAATAAGTGTACCATTTTCCCAACATGCTTAAGTAAGTGAGAATTTCAAAAAGTGGCAATTGCCAAAAATCCTCCCCTTTCCTGTGAATAATTGGAGAAAAGAAAAAAAATGGAATAATCTGCCTGAAAAATATAAATTTCTGTTAATGTTAATTAAATCTGTAATATTGGAAGCTGTAAACCATTCAATGAATTTTATACAAGTATTAAGCTCTATGGGGTGGCAGAATTGAATTTATGTATTTATTCGCTATCTGTTGAGCACTTACAATGTGCTAGCATTGTGCTGGGAGCTACAGATTCAAGGTTGCTCAACCAGTACTATCCCTCTCTCCATTTCAGTTCTGAACCCATTAGGAAATAGGACAAAATGGAAAGGCAGATGGAGACCCAAGGGTCAGCTTAATTACTAATAAAGCTGATTTTGGAGAAGGCAGTCTTATATTTGCAGTCAAGTGGTTTTCCTGACAATGAACCCCCAAATTAAACAGACTTACCCACCCGGTTACAGGTGGTACTAAAATTCTACCAGCCGCCCTGCTAGGGTTTTGGTCACTGCTTCCTTTGTAAGACTTGAGGTACGGAGGAGGCTAGTAGACCATGGGTTCCCTGGGAGGAGCTGGATCCCAAGGAGAAGGAAGGAAATAGAGTTAGCCAACACGTGTCCATGGACTACCTCTGCCCACATGACTACCAGTTAGTGGTTCTCCTGGTACATACCAGGAAAAAAAAAAGAAAACTTCAGTTTTTCACAAAGTTACTAATAAAGCATCATTAACATAACAGAAAAGATAGAAAGAAGAGACAAAGTGAAGAGGCCATAACCATAAAACATCTCAGGCCTGTGAAGGAAAGGAGAAAGAACACGGGAGAGGAGGAGGAGTGATGGGTCAAGCAAAAGCATATGTCCAGTTGACATTTTACTTTACTGGAGGTCCTTACCCACTTCCGACCCCACCCCCTGAAAAAAATCAGAGATAATCCAGTCTAGGCATCTGCTTCTCAGAGAACCTAAATGTAGACACTGTAGTCAAATCTTAAATTTACTTTTGTTGGCAAACTATGGCCAGCAGGCCAAATCTGGCCTGCCATCTATTTTTGTTAATAAAGTTTTATTGGCACATAGTCACACGCATTCATTTACATCTTGTCTGACTGCTTTTGAACTACAATGGTAGGGTTGAGCAGTTTCAATAGACACCATATGGCCCAAACAGCCTAAACTATTTCCTATCTGGCCCTTTACAGAAAAAGTTTTCCAACCTATAAAACGATTAATGTACTGGAATATGACAGTATAATATTGACTTGCAACTTCCAATTATTTCCTTAGGGAAATTGCTGGACACTTTTTTCACTGTTATTACTTCTATCACCTACCTTGTTTTTTGTAATAGTTGATTCCATAGTTTAATCTAGGCATTTTTAGGCATTTTTCCCCTTTTACTCTTTATGCTAAATTTAAAGCTGTCTTGACTTTTCATGAAATGCCTAACACTAAGTACTAATTTTTATATTTTATGCTAAAATTCAGAAATCCAAATTCTCTTTAAGAACACAATGTCTCACTAAATATTAGTTTCTGAAATCTTTTTATATTTCCAAATGTCTCAACTACTGGTTGGAAGGCATGACAAGACCTATTCTAAATCCCTAAGCGTACCATGTCCGTCCTGTGTTCTGCCTCACCAAGGGCGCTTGTTAAAACAGATTGTTTCCACCCCAGAGTCTGGATTCCAAAGGTTTAACGTAAGACCAGAAGACACGTGTTTTGAACACGTTTCTAGGGGGTGCTGATGTTGCTGATTGAAGAACCTCACTTGGAGACCACTGTCCTGGGCCCGAGTCTCACCCCTCCCGTTGCTGTGGCAATCAGCTTTGAGCCATGGTAGCCTGCAGGCCCCTCATGGGGCCATTTTCCCAGGCCACCGCTGGTGAAACCTAGTGTCGGGGTCTATGAGTGCCTCACATACCCCTCAGGACAGCTTCTTCCTTGCCCCACAGGCAGTGAGTGGGCCAGTCCCCACGTCCCATCTACATCCTGTTCTCTCAGGCCACTCCCAGGAGCTCCGGTGTCCATTCCTGTCCTCCACCAAGTAGATGCCAGGGTGGCATCATTGTGAAAATGCCAGCGAAGGATAAAGGAAGGAGCCAGGCCTAGATGGGGAGACCCTTCAGACAATGATGCAATCTGATTATTTTTAGCAGGGAGAGGGAGGGAAGGAGGGCTGGGCAGGAAGAGTCTCAGTCTGCAGTGCAACCTGAGAAAGTTCCCACCGGGCTGATGGGGAATCCTCAGGAAGCCTTAGGAAGGGGCTGCACTGTGCTCGGCCTCCCCTGCCAACCTGGGTGGTTTGCTGGGATTAGCCCTGGTGAGTAAGGCCTTAAGGCAAACCCGAGGGTGGATCCTGAGGGCAGCAGTGGATGGGGATGGTCAGCTAGCACATCATGACGACTGAACAGTGTGGTCATGATGGACTCGTAGGTGTCATCACGATCTGAGGAAATAATAGAACATGGGAGAATGCCATCCATTTTAAATTCTCTACTCGGTTTTATTACCATTATTCTTATTAAGATTATTTTACCCCATCATTTGTTTAGATTTACTCTTAACGTGTTTAATATTTTCTTCACTCAACATTCCTTCTTTAATCTCAGGTAGGTCTTCGAGAATTTTTTTCTTTCTGACTAAAGACCAGCCAGTATAATGATTTAAGTAGAAAACTCTCTCAGCTTTTTCATCTGAATTTGTCTTTATTTCACCCTCACGTTTAAATATATTCAATGTACAGTGCTGTGTTGACAGATACTGCTTCTTGGTACTTTCAGAATTTCATTGCAAGGTTTCCTAGCTTTCATTTTGTAGTAAGAAGGCAGTTTTTGGTCAATTCTCTCTTTTAAGCTAAATTATTTTCTTTCTGGGTGCTTTCAAGATTGTCTTTGATGTGTAGCAATTTCACCGCAATGTGCCCAGGTATAAATTTGATTTATTTCTATAGCTGGAATTTGCTGGCCTTACTGAATCTGGGTGTTATTTCTTCTACTAATTTTTGAGATCTTTTTCTGCTATCACTATTATCTCTTTCCAGAACCCAAATTAGACTTATATTCAGCATCAACCCTCCAATTTTTGGGAAGTTCCTGGAAATAGATTTTGCTCAACCTAAGGAAGAACTGATTAAAAGTTAGATATTTCTAAAGATATGCTACACTACCTAAGGAAATATTGAGGGTTTTGTTATTTTGTGCTAGATATATTTGAGCGGAGTCTGAGCATACTTGAAGAAAATTTTGCTGATGTTCAAACACAATAAGGGTGAATTTACAGAAAAGTTTCTTCAAATCTTGAAATTCTATGATTATTTTTATGAAAAAATGTTCAAATAATTTTTATTTCAAAAGCCTTGTGTTGTTAAATATCATTTTTTAATGAAATCCCAGAGCAATATGTGCAAGAAGGACATAGCTTGCCATTATTTCAAGAATGCTGAAATTAATTTAAAGTGTTCTAGACAGCTGACCTTGATGTTCACGCAGCATGACATGTTAAATGTTGACATGAACAGTATAGTTTCCTGTCAAAATTATTTTAGATTGTTTCAATGTTCTTGCGAAGTTTTAATCAATTGAAAAGTGTATTTTAAAGAAGCAAATCTTCCTTCTTTGACTGCAGTTTCCACATATTGTTCTGCAATTTTCTTTTTGTTTAAATCCTACCTACAGGGACTTTTATGGTTTTTGACAAAAACGAAAGACCAAGGAGAAAGAAGATACAATTGGGATGATTAAAACCAACAATTTAGTAATTAGGGAAACAAAACTTCTCCTATTTGTCCAAATGTTTGTCTCCAGAATTCCCCCACCCCCACCCCTATATTTCTTGAACTCTGATGTTCATAATGTAATTTGTATTAACCTACTTTCCCCCTGTGCTACCAAGGGGTCTTTATTATCACTTTCTTCTAAAGGAGATAAGAAAATAAATAATTGAGTTAATATAGAGAGAGCATTTAAAACAATGCCTAGAGCATAAGTGCTAACCAATGTTATTATTTCCTTAAGGGGCTCTTGCATTGCACAGCTCCTGGGGCTGTGACCACCATCAGAGTCCACACGAGCGACCCCTGAGGTCCTGTCGGCACAGCCTGTCTGCTGCACACGGCAGAAAGTCATCCCTCACATTTTCTGATTGAGATGCGAACAATTTTCTCATCGCATTGATGGCAATGAAGCCTAGTTATTCTCATGACCATGCTGAACCTCTTCCCACTAGCATTATTAATATGCATCCATTCAAATAAAATATGTTTATTGATATATATGCAATCTGATTATTTTTAGCATATCTATATACATAGATATGCATCTATGTATATAGGGATATATCTGTGTGTGAATTTGCTATTTGGTGCTAAACTGGCCAATATCCCATAGGGCAATAAAATGTCATGTTTGTGGTTATCTTTCCTACGTGAAAGATATTAATTGTATCTCCATGGGACAAAATATGTATTACTATGGGCAGATATTATTAACAGGACCAACAATTCTCTACAATGGAACTTCTACTCTACAAAGTTGTAAAACTGCCTAAAGATAGGAAATCAAATGTGTACCCTGTGTATAGAATGAGGACATCCATGGAGGGGTTTCTAGACTATGCCCCAGAATCATCTGCTTGTTTACAAGTGAGGACCCAGAGAATTAAAGGATGTATTGGGACTACGAAAAAAGTGAATATAGCTGAAGACATGAATAGTCTCACCCTGGAGCTGTCTTTACCCTCAAGGCCAATGTTACACTATTTTTCAAGCAGCGCCAAACAAGTTTATCATCTGCTAATCCCATCTTCTCTTCTTTGCCTGCTTATATAATGATTTCAGAGAATGTGTACTCATAATTGGGAAATTTCCTTTTCTGAGTAAATTTTGCTGTAGATGTTAGACATTGTCCGCCATAGTACGTTTCCTTGCTGCTGATTGTGCTTGATGTTTTTAGCTGTCTTAATATGTTGACCTTGGTGTAGGGAGAAGCATTTTCTATTCATTTTCATCACTCTCTCCCTCCCTGATCATATTCTAGGCCACTGATGGGCCCGTATTTATGAACGGGCGACGTCGCTACAGCTGAAATGCCGGCCTGTGTGTGCAGGAGAAATTGGAAGCCAAGTCAGGCTCTCCTTTCACACACACTTTTCCCTGGACAAACACCTAAAACAGACTGGTCATCCCTTTGGATTGTGCAGCCAGGTAGAAGGAAGCAACACCTCAGGTTGGAATTTAGCCTTCGGGAAAGATGTCCCATGTACTGCCTGCAGCTGTGTGCTCCACCAGTGCTTTCAGGGCTCTGAACCGTGAGCCCACTCTATGGTGGGCTCATGTAGCCCCTCAGCTCTGCTCTCTCGGTGAACATGGTTCCCTGGGAAGCCTGCGTAGAAAAGGAAGTTTGGTAACTTCACTCATACACCTAAGAGTTGTCACTTTTGACGCTTCCTGCAAAATACATATATTGGCGAATATTTTGTATAGATGGTTGTTCTTTTACATTCAAGCACTTGTGGGAATAAAAGGAGAATAATGTCGCTTTTCATTGAAAAGATAAGAATGGAAAAGAGGATTTTTATTTTTTGAGTGCAAATTTTCTAAACCCCCTCCCTACATAAACCAAAATGCCATCAAAAGTAATATGTAAAATGGGGGGCAGAAGAAAAGAAAAGAAAGTGAAGCAAAAGAAAAGAAAAGGAACGACAGGAACGAAAAGGAAACGTGGCCCTTTCTTGAGTCTCTTCTATGCGTCAGGGCCTCTGGCACTTCCTGAGGGGGCAGCGGCAAGAAGAGAGCGGGCTTGGAGCCATATTTCCCGATTCATTGCCTTCTGGCACCTGGGGCCACTTACGTAACCTCTCTGTCCCTCAGTCTCCTCACCTGAAGAATGGAAGTAATACTGGCACCTCCTCCACAGGGAGGTGGAGAGGACTAGGTGGTCAACTGAACACAGGATGCAGAGTGTCAGGGCTTCGAAGGCTGTGATTTCCATTTTCTCCTCTAATTCTCACAGTCACCCCATGAGAAGCTAATAAATGAAGTAATATAAATTTTTTTTAAAAGTGTGTAAAAGATTTGTCTAATGCATAATTATAAACTAATTTATAGGTATAAGAACAAAGATTGTATTTTTAAAATAAATATGACTATATTGGTATAAAAATATATTGGTATAAAAATATCTGTGTGGTGAAAACATCATCAATAAGATTAAAAAGCAAACACCAAGCTAATAAAATATTTGCCAGCAATAAACAAGTAATTTATATCCTTAAAGTATAAAATACCATATATTAAGAGAATTGAGAAAAGAATTAAGACCACTAAAATAAATGTGCTCATTGTATATGATGAAGTCATGCATGAAAGAGGAGCTATAAAAAATTAAAACGCATGCAGGAAAGGCCTGGAGAGCCAGGCCCACTAAAAGACCGAGATCTGATCATAAATTACGGACATGTCCCCTTTTCACAACTTACCACCACACCAACCAGGCTCCAACATAGTAACAGCTGAAAGAACCGCAAGACTCAGACTCTCTAAGGAGGAGGACTTAGGGAAGTCCAAACTCAAGAGGAGAGAAAATACCAGGACTCTGGAGGAATTTGAAGCCTCTGGCATCTACAGATAGAGCAAACATTAAACCCTACCTCAGTTCCTACTACCCAATGCAATGGTTGAGCTTCAACAAAAATTACAAATTACAAATTATGCCAGAAAACAAGGAGAAACACAGTTTGAAGAGACAAAAGCAAGCCTCAAACCAGACTCAAATTTGACCCAGATTTTGGAATTATTTGGGAAATTTAAAATAACTATGATTAATATATTAAGGAAGCTAATGGGAAAAGTAGACAACATGGAAGAACAGATGTTTAATGTAAGCAGAAAGATGAAAACTCTAAGAATACAAAGAAAATGCTAGAAATCAAAATAAACACTGAAGCAGAAATGAAGAATGCCTCACCAGTAGACTGGACACAGCCAAGGAAAGAATGAGTGAGCTTGAAGATAGGTCAAAGAAACTTCTAAACTGAAATTTAAAGAGAAAAAAAGAGTGATAAAAGCAAAACATCCAAGAACTGTGGGATAATTTCAAAAAGTATAATACGTGTAATTGGAATATCAGAAGAAAAGAAAGACAAAAGGAGAAATAGTTGATGTAATAATGACTGACAATTTTCCAAAATTTATGGCAGGCACCAAGCCACATAGCAAAGAAGCTCAAAAACACCAAGCAGGGATAAATGCCAAGACTTCTATACCTCGGCAAATCGTGCTCACAATGCAGGAAACAAAGACAAAGAAAATCTTGAGAGAAGTCACAATTAAAAAACACCTAACCTATAGAAGAACAAGGTAACAATTTAGCACACTTCTTATCAGAAGTCTGTAAGCAGATGAGTGTGGAGTGAAATATTTGAAAGAAAGAATTCCACCAACCTAGAATTTTATATCCAGTTAAAACATCCTTCAAAAGTGAAGGAGAAGTAAAGACATTCCCAGTCAAACAAAAACAGGGAAATCGTTGTCAGCAGACACGCCCTGTAAGAAATGCTAAAGGATTCAGGGAGAACTAAATCATTTGGATCAGAAACTTGGATCTACATAAAGAAAAGAAGAGCATTGAAAAATGCATTAGGAAGGGTAAAAAAAATTTTTTTACTCTTCTTATTAAAAGATAAAAGTAAAGGTAAAAGACTATTTAAAATAAGAATAATAAGGTACTGTGTGATGACATATGCACAAGTGTTGTCAATGGTAGTATTGTCACAAAGGACAGGAGTGAGAAATTCTTAGAATAGGAAATAATGAGTTCAAGCTTATGCCTATTCTTGAATTCTATTGTCAAATTACTTTCAGAAAATTTTCTCCTATTTATGCTTCTACTGGTATATGTGAGTGGCTGTCTCACCAAATATCTGGCAGCATAACTTTTAAAAATCTTTACATTTTATTATCAGGAGTGAGAAATTGGCAGTACTCTGTTACAAGATCCCTGCACTACGCATGAAGTGTTATAGTATTACTTAGAGTTGGACTTAGATTGTTAAAAATGGACAGTAATCCTCGTCATTTGCAGATTCAGTGTTCATAAATTCACCTATTGCTAAAAATGCTTGTGGTGCATTTGTGGGCATGTGCAGACATAATACATGTGCAGAGCAGTGAAAAATTCCCAGCTGAGGTAAAAAAGAGTGGTTCATTATTTGCTAAATCACTGTTCACAAGAACTTTATAGAATGTAACTACCATGAATAATGAGAACCGAGTGCATATTGGCAACTCTACAGCAAGCACCACAATTTTTTAAAAGTAGTATCATTGATGTACTGAAAGGATATACTATGTAATCATACAAAATGATCAATTAAAACCAGAAAAGGTAGAAAAATGGGGCATAAAAGAAACAAGGAACAAATACAAGAAATAGAAAACAGTTACAGATATGGTATATAGTAATCAATTTAAGGGGAGTGGATGTAGCTCAGTGGTTGAGCTCCTGCTTCCTGTGTATGAGGTACTGGGTTCAATCCTGGCATCTCCTAAGAATCAAAGCAAAAACAAAAACAAAAAACAAAACAAAACAAAAAATCAATTTAGGTATGAATGGTCTAAATACCATTAAATGAAAGAGATTGTCAGAGTGAATCATAAAAGAAAACCAACCATGTGTTGTCTACAAGAAATCTACCTTAAATATAAAGATTCAGCTAGGTTAAAGGTAACTGATGAAGGAGAAAGTAAATGGATGGAGAAAGTTATATTGTGCGAAAACTAATCAAAAGTGTTGCTATATTAATTTCAGAATAAGGTACTTTATCAGGAAAAAAGAGGGCAGTGCCTAATTATAAAGAGCCAATTCTTCAAGAAGACATAACAATCCTGAATGTGCATGAATCTAACAAAGGAATGTCAAAATACATGAGGCAAAACTGATAGAACCGAAAGGAGGAGATGAATCCACTGTAATAGTTGGATATTATACCACTCCTTTCAGTAACCGATGGGCCAAGCAGGCAGAAGACCTGTAAGAATGCAGAGCTGCTTACCAGCACTCAGGCAACTCCATCTACCTGAGCGTTAAAGAAGGGTCCATCCAACAGCAGTGGAATACCTATTTGTCTCAACCTAACATGGAACATCCGCCACGACAGACCATACTCTGGGCCTTAAAACATACCTTAACATACTTAAAAGAATAGAAATCATACAAAATATGTTCTTATACCACAAAGGAATGAAATTAGAAATGAGTAACAGAAAGATGCCTGGAAAATCCTCATGTATCTGGAAATTAAACAACATCCTTCTATAGGATATATATATAATCCATGGGTCAAAGGAGTCTCAAGAAAAATTTAAAAAAATATTTTGAATTAAATGAAAACACAACTTTTCAAAATGTGATGCAGTGAAATTTATTTATTTTTTGACATTTTTTTATTTGTAAAAGGATATATAAATACATATGCATATATGTGCATTTGTTTACATAAATGTTATTTGTTATATATATATATAATGCAGTGAAATTTAAAGCACTAACTGCATATAGTAGTAAAATCTGAAGGAAATTTATAGCATTAAGTGCATGTGCTAGTAAAATTAAGAAAATTTAAAGCATTAAATGCATATATTAATAAAAAAAGAAAAATAAAAACCAGTAACTCAAGCTTCTACCTTAGAAATGAGGAGAAAGAAGAGCAATGTAAGCCCAAAGCAAACAGAAGAAAAATAATTTCAAAAATTATAGCTGAATCAATGAAATTGAAAATTAAAATATAGAGAAAATCAGCAAAACTAAAATCTGCTTCATTGGAAAGATTAATTAAATTTATGAACTTCCAGCTAGATTACCAAGAAAAAAACTGAGAAGATGCAAATTACCAATATCAGAAATGAAATAGAGGTCATTACTACTGGTCATATGGACATTGAAAGTATAATAAAGGATTACTGGGAGAAAGTCTATGCCCACAAATTGAATAATTTTAAAGAGATAACAAATTCTTTGAAAGACACACACTGCTAAAAGTCACAGTAAAAGAAATAATCTGATAATATAAATTAGCCTATATCTATTAAATAAATCAAATTCTTAATGAACTTGTATCCCCAATACACAGAAAACTCTTAAAATTCAATAAGAAAACAAACAATTTTAAAAATGAGCATCTTCTCTCTTTTTTTCTTTGTCAGTCTAGCTAAGGGTTTGTTGATTTTGTTGATCTTCTCAAAGAACCAACTTTTGGTTTTGCTGATTTTCTCTATTGTCTTTTTGTTCTCAATTTCATTGATTTCTGCTCTGATCTTTACTATTTCTTTCCTTCGGCTTGGTTTGGGATTAGTTTGCTGTTCTTTTTCTAGTTCCTCCAGGTGTGCAGTTAGATCTTCAATTTTAGTTTTCTTCTTCTTCTTCTTCTTTTTTTTTGCTTGTTGGCTGCTTGTCGTTTTATTTTCTCATCTGCTTGTTGTCTGCTCCTCTTCTTTAGGAGGCACTGGGAACCAAACCCAGGACCTCCCATGTGGGAGGCAGGCACTCAATTGCTTGAGTCCCATTCACCCCCCACTCTTATTTTTTTTTAATTTTTAAAAATTTATTTTATTTATATATTTCTCCCCACCCCCTCATTGTTTTCATTTGCTTTGTCTGTTGTGTGCTGGTCTTCTTTTTAGGAGGTACTGGGAACTGAACCCAGGACCTCCCATATGGGAGGGAGGCACCTAACCGCTTGAGTCACCTCCCCTCCCTACTTTCTTGTGTCCCCCATTATGTTTTTCCTCCTTGTGTCTCTTGTAGCATCATCTTGTTGCATCAACTCGCTGTTTTGTTCATCTTCTTTAGGAGGCACCAGGAACCCAACCCAGGACTTCCCATGTTGTAGGAGGGAGCCCAATTGCTTGTGCCACATCCACTTACCTCTTTCTTATTTTTTAATGTAAGCATCGAGGGCTATAAATTTTCCTCTCAGCACTGCCTTTGCAGTGTCCCATAGGTTTTGATATATTGTGTTCTCATTTTCATTTGATTCAAGGCATTTTCTGAATTCTCTTGTGATTTCTTCTTTGACCCACTGATTTTATTTAAGAGTATGTTTATAGGTCACCAGAAAATAGAAGGAGGGTAGAGAATGGAAAACTGAGGGTTAATCAGTGCAGAATTGGTAAAATGATTGTTTGTAAATCTTTGGAAATGAATGGAAATGATGAAAGCATATTATGGTGTTTGTAACTAGCAGAGCTATTATGTGGGTATACAGTGATTGTGAGGCAAAGTTTGAGGTCATGTATATTACTAGAAGGAAAGATAACACCTGTAATATGGGACTGTATAAGTTAGTAAAACCTCATGTATAACATGAATATGGGTGACAGTGCATATATAAGACTGTTTTTACACAACGTAAATACAAATACCCTAGAGAGAAGGAGAAAGAATAGCAGCTATGTACGGCAGGGGAAGCATAGAGAGATTGAGAGGTGATGTTTTGTTTGTTTTTGGTTTTTTGTTATCATTATTACTGTAATATCAAAGTGCTTTAAGAATTATTGAATTACTCTTGTGGTTGGCGTTGAAGGGAGAGGAAGGAGGCCCTAAACCAAAGGATGCAGGAGCTGGAGAAGGGAAGGTTTTCAAAAGGATTCCCCTCTAGAGCCTCCAGAAGGAAGGCAACTCTACTGACACCTTGATTTCAGCCCAGGGGATTTTCAGCTTACACAAGTGTAAGATAATAAATTCAGGTTGTTTTAAGGTAGTAAATTTGTGGTAATTGGTTATAGCAAAAATAGAAAATGAATATACCTTGCATGACTAAATGCATTTTAGTACATTGATCTCATCCTAATACTTTTAAAAGCGGAATGCATTTATTCTAGAGAATGAAGAGTAATGAAAAGTAAGAAGAGCCCTCTTATATCTCTGACATAAAATCTGAAGTTCTCTGAATCTTGGATTCAGCCAGAGACCATATAATTCTGTCTGAAGGGTGTCTCTCATTAATGAAAATTTAGCTCAAAGAGGAGTTTATCCACTGGGCAGATAACTATGAAGGAGAGCTGAGAAATCTCCTTGCTGCATAATCACTGCATTTCTATTTCAGCATTAAATTAAACCAGTATTTTCTACATAGTTATCTTTTATTTTACCTTTTGGGATACCTTAGCAGGAGAGACATAATTATAAGGTGTGATGTGAGAAGTTTCATTTTCCTTTTTATTTATACAATGACTAAGATGGTTGAAAATTGTCCTCCCATTTTTCTTGTATAGTATTCAGTTATTTAATCTGCTTTGAATAAGATCACAAAAGGGTTTCTGAGCAATTACTTTGCCCACAAATTGAAACTACATCCCTTATTAAACTACAATCATCAGAAGCAGATGTAGCTCAAGTGATTGAGAGCCTGCTTCCCAAGTACGAAGTCCCAGGTTCGATCCCTGGTGCCTCCTAAAAACAAAGAAAACTAACAAAAAACCAACTCTCATTGGCGAGCAGGTGTAGCTCAGTGGTTGACCACCTGCTTCCCATGTACGAGGTACAGTCCCTGGTACCTCCTAAAAAAAAAAAATCATCAACTTCTATTTTATACAGTAATGGAAATAAATAATGCACTTATTGTCAATTTACACAGTAAGAAACAGTAGAGATATTTGAGAGAAAACCTGCATCTTTAAGAGCAAATTACAATGTCTCCTAAATCTAAAGATGTCAGTACTCTAACAACTATTCTAACAAAAATACAAAGTTTAAACGGACAAGCCTGAGAATGGTTCAGACTTACTTTCAAAGCAATAGTCTACTTGCCGGCACAATAGGCACAGGTGTATCAGTTGCTGAGAAAGAAACTCATTCTCTTTTTGAGCCTTACCCGTGTGGGTAGTCCATAGTAACTGTGGCCCATCTTCTGTGCTGAGGTTCATCAATATAGCTCATTGTTTGCCTACGTCAGATACTCCACTAGACAACCCTACAGGACTCGTAGCACCGTAAAAAAGACGGCAAACGAACGCCTAAGCATACCCACGTTCTGGCTGTCGAAATACTAGGTGCGCATTGGATTCCTCGGCTGCTTGAGGCAACAGATGATTTGAAAAGCATGTAACTGTTTTGGGGCAACTTTAACAGAACTGAAGGACACACTTTAGTAAACACCAGTGAGTATGCACACACACACACACACACACACACACCCCTAACACAATGTCAGCAATTTAGGGTAAGTGCACTAAAAAATGGAAGCCAAATTTCATTCTAGTTATGAAATTCCTGTAAGTGGAGGACAGGATGATCATCTGTTTAAATTTCTTTATCCTACAAAAGGAGATCTCAAGTTGTTAAGAAACCAGAGACAAATCAGGCTCACATTCATGTCTCCTTATACTTACACCTGGTTTCTCTTCTTAGCTTCATTCTCACTTTACAAATAAAATATATGTCTGAATTTTATAAGAATTTGTATTTTTTTTTCTGATAAGGACTATTACTCAAAATCTTTCATTTAAAAAAGAACACCCATACAGTATGTATGTATATATTGAAGAAGATTTATAAAGTCTAAAGGTCTACAAACTCATATTTAAAATTCCTGGCTTACCTGATAAATGCATTAGTTTAAATCTTTCCTAGTAATTTCTAACACAGTGTATCCACCTATCCAATCTATCTGATCTTATATGTCACTTTTTTTACTTTTGTCGTGTAAAAGTAAATCTTGAATCCACAGAATTGTACATTTACACAAATAATTTAGAAAGCTAATTTTTTTCTAATATTCTTTTACCTTTGAAACCTTTCAAAATAAATTATTCTAAGGCAGATAAAAATTTGAATATTTAGGTAGGTCTTAGAAAACAAGGCAAAATAAATATTTCCTGATTTTCTTTCTGATATACCTCACCATAAGAGTGTAAGGTTTACACTTTGCTTGAGAGAGAGAGAAACAATATGTCTTCCAATACTTTTTTTCTGGAGTTTCTCTTTCCTCCTTCATTTTGTTTCTTTCCAGATAACATACAATCTCTAGAAACTTGTTCTTCTCCCCCAACTCCACAGTAGGCATATGTAAGTGGATATATGTGTCTTGCTAATTTGCTCATTCAATGAGGTTGTGTAAGGCTGCTCCCAAACGGTTTGAAGTTTAAAGTTAAATCTGTGATTTGAGAATGTCACTACATGGAAGTTTCTCATTAGCATCGGTTATACTTATAGACAAGTACATTCTTTTTATTTTCACACTTAAAAATCAATCTGGCACTACAGAGACAGCCAAATCAGGTTGATCATTATCTGTAGCCCTATTGAAGCCACAGTCCACTGTGGAAAGTACTTTTTTGGTATTTTTTCAACACATATAATACATAAGAAGAGCACTCAAAATATTCTTTCCATTTCTACCCATTTCCTTCACTCTCTACAGCTGCTCTGGACTTGTCTTCCCAAACTCTACTAAAATGTGTAGGATTGATAAATTCTACGATGAAAAATAAAGCCAGGTAAGGGATTGCCAAGCGTGTATTGGACCATAATGTAGGGCTCTCCTCGACATGAGCCAAATACTTCAGAGCCCGAGGGCACTAGGTGCCACGAGAGACCTGGGGTACTTTGGGGGTCCAAAGAAAGAACTAATGAGGGACCTTCTAACAGCAGACAACTGATCTTCCTGGTTCTAAAAATGCACGCAGAGCTGGAGAGGTGGATTGCTAATTAGGTTGTCTCTGAAACCGCAGCTCCTAGTGGCTTATCCCAGGTGGCCTCTCAAGGCATGGCACCCGTTCTGTTCCTTGAGCCAGTCTAGGGTGGAGACAGCTTTGCCTCCCAGCACCCAGGCGCGCTCCCCTGTGTGGGCTGAACTTCAGCAATCCAACAAAGAAAATAGCAACCTGTCTAAAAGAGGTCAACATTCACAGGAGAAAGAGTCAGAACAATCAGAATACATGCCCCCAGGAGTAAGGCTCCTGAAAGACACAGGTGGCAATTGGATTAAAAGGAGTATCAAGCGTAGCACACATGCAAAAATAGATATTTGGAGATTAAAAACATAATTTCTCAAGTAAATAATTCAGTAGATGTGTTGAAAGAGAGTTTACTATTGAGAATCAAATTGGTGTCCTAGAATATCAAGTGCAAAAAACCTTCCAAAGAACAGAGAAAAAAAATTAGAGAAATGGAAACCATGAGGGAAAAGAAAAGAATCTTGGAGGATGTAACAGGACACTTGGTATAAGATGAAAAGAAATACCAGGGAAATAAAAAAGACAGATGGAGGATTGAAACAGAAAAGTATTTTTCCTAAGCTGAAGACGTGACTCCGCAGATGAAATGGGCTCCCTGAGCTCCCAGCTGGATTAATGAGAAAGGACACAGAAGCCTGAGCACATCCTGTAAAACTCTTGAACTCAAAAAGAAAGAATTGTTACAAGATCCAGGGCAGAATGAAAAATAGGAAAAAAAAAGTCAAAATTCTCACCTGCAATAGTGAAAGCCAGAAGACAGTGGACGAGCAGCGACCAACCACCGTGAGAAGGATGGTGCCGTCCAGGGATCCCAGACTCAGCTAAAATTTTAATTCAGAACAAAAATATTGAGGTAATAGAAGAATTCACAGTCTCCCAGGCCTTAGTAAGACTGAGAGACTGCAGTCATTTTCAGTTTTAAATGAGTAAACAGTTAATATCTAACAAGAGTTTGGAACTACTTGGCAGCATTATATTTTATATATATATATATTATAAATTTTAATTCAGCCCCATACTGTGCCAGTCTTCTGACAAAAAGCACTATACACCATCTTGTCTCTTCCTTTCCAGAACTGCCTTCTGTTTTTGTGACAGAGATGGAGAAAAAGTTCTATCACCCCTTGGCCTTAAGTGGTGCTGTCATTATTCAAATGTATATTCTGTTACAGAAACTTATTTGGAATGTTTTTCTTTTTCCCTTATAAATTGTAATTCCTGGAATACTGCTGCTTTATAAAGTCTCAAGATCAGATTATATGATCTAACAATTGAATGTATTTTTTTAATTAGAGGTGTTATAGGTAGGTTTACATAAAAATTGTGTAAAAACTAAGTGTTCCCATCAACCGCCTACTGTTAACACTTTGCATTAGTGTGGTACCTTTGTTACAACTGATAAAAGAATATTAAAATTGTACTATTAACTACAGTCCATAGTTTTTATTAGGGTGTATTTTTTCCCTTATACCACCCTATTATTAATACCTCTTATTAGTTTGGTACATTTGTTATAATTCATGAAAGAACATTTTTATAATTGTGCTATTGACTATAGTCCATCATTTACACTAGAGTTCACTGTGTTGATAACAGTTCTATGTTTAATCTTTTGTTATTATAGTGACATACATTCGACCTAAAACTTCCCCTTATAACTGCATTCACATATATAATTCAGTGCTTTAATTACACTCACAATATGGTGCTACCATCACCACCATCCATTTCCAAAATTTTACAATTAACCCAAATAGAAATTCTGTACTAATTAAGCATTAACTCCACATTCCCTACCCCAGCCCAGGCCCTGGTAACCTATATTCTAGATTCTAACTGAATCGGTTGGCTCATTCTAATTAGTTCATAGCAGTGGGATCATAAAATATCTGTCCTTTTGTGTCTGGTTTATTTTATTCAGCATCATGTCCTCAAGCTCATCCATGCTGTCACAGGCATCAGGACTTCATTCCTTTCTATGTACATACCACTTTTTATTTATCCATTTACCAGCTGATGGACACTCAGCTTGCTTCCATCTTTTGGCAATTGTGAATAATGCCACTATGAACATCAGTGTGTGAATATCTGTTCAAATCCCTACTTTCAAGTCTTTGGAGTATATACCTAGTGGTGGGATTGCTGGGTCATATGGTACTTCTATACTCAGCTTCCTGAGGAACCAGTAAACTGTCTCTCACAGCGGCTGCACCATTTTACATTCCCATCAGCAGGGAATGAGTGTTCCTATTTCTCGCCATCCTCTCCAACACCTGAAATTTTCTGGTTTTTTGTTTTGTTTTGTTTTGTTTTTATATTAGCCAATCAAATGGATATGAAATGTGATAACATTGTGCTTTTGATTTGTATTTCCCTAATAGCTAAAGACATTGAGCATCTTTTCATGTGCTTTTTAATCATTCCTCTTTGGAGAAATGTCTACTCAAGACTTTATACCATTTTTTAAATTGGATTGTTTGTCTTTTTATTGTTGAGTTGTAGGATTTCTTTATATATTCTGGATATTAAACCCTTACCAGATATGTGTTTCCCAAATATTTTCTTTCATTGAGTAGATTGTCTTTTAACTTTTGTGATAAAGTCCTTTGTGGCACAAAACTTTTTTTTATTTTGGTGAGTTCCCATTTATCTAGTTTTCTTTTGTTGCTTGTGTTTTGGGTGTAAAGTAAAAAAACCCATCCCTAGTACAAGATCCTGAAAATGCTTCCCTAAGCTGTTTTCTAGGAGTTTCACAGTCCTGGTTCATATAATTATGTCTCTGAATCCATTTGGGGTTAATTTTTTGTTTATGGAATGAGATGGGGTCCTGCCTTTTTCTTCTGCATATGGATATCTAATTATCCCAGCATCATTTGTTGAAAAGATTGTTCTTTCCCAATTGAGTGGACTTGGCAGCTGTATTAGTTAGCCAAAGGGGTACTGATGCAAAATACCAGAAATCTGTTGCCTTTTATAAAGGGTATTTATTTGAAATAGAAGCTTACAGCTACCAGGCCATAAAGCGTAAGTTACTTCCCTCACCAAAGTCTGTTGCCACATGTTGGAGCAAGAAGGCTGCCGATGTCTGCAAGGGTTCAGGCTTCCTCTTCCTCTCAAGACTCCATGGTCCCAGCTTCTTCCAATATGAGCTTTAGGCTGGGATAAGTCTCGTCTCTCTCCCAGGGCTTGTTTCTCTCCAGGCTCAGCTGCTCTGCTCCCTCCACACGGCCAGTTGTAAACTATCAGGCGAAGGCTCATCTCTCTTCCTGGGGCCTCTGCCATGTCTAATGGAGCCTTCTGTCTTTCCTCATGTATCTGCTTCTCTGTGTATTTACTTT
This sequence comes from Cabassous unicinctus, assembly GCA_029593785.1. Lineage (NCBI taxonomy): Eukaryota > Metazoa > Chordata > Mammalia > Cingulata > Chlamyphoridae > Cabassous > Cabassous unicinctus. Next base: position 18,926 of record JAQZBX010030016.1, read on the forward strand.
CTGGGGCTCCAGCAATAAAATCTCTACAACTGTTTCCTCTGCCATATTGTTTTCTCTGTGAGTCCCTGCCCACTAGGGGCAGGACTCAACGTCCTACTGATGTGGCCCAATCAAAACCTTAATGATAATTTAATCAAGTAAGAGTGAAACCTCTGAATCCAAAACAATCTAATATACCCAGAGAAACAGACCAATTTACAAACACAATCCAATATCTATTTTTGGAATTCATAAATAATACCAAACTACTACAGCAGCCTTGTCAAAACTCAATTGGCCATAGATGTAGGGGTCTATTTTTGAACTTTCAATTAGATTCCAATAGTCTATATATTTATCCTTGTGCCAGTACCATGATGTTTGGTCCACTGTGGTTTTGTAATAAGTTGGGTTTTTGTTTTGTTTTGTTTTGTTTTAGTTAGGCCAGTAAAAAGAATTTATTTGGGAAATGGGGGAAAGAACAGAGCTTGCTGAGAAATGGGAAAGAAAGATGGAAATATACACCAAGATTTGGTGCAGGCTCCTCTAGGCAGAGAGAGCCTGTAATAAGTTTTAAAGTTGGGACTTGTGAGTCCTCAAATTTCATCCTTCATTTTCAAGATGTTTTTGGCTTTTCTGGGGCCCTTACCCTTCCAAATAAATTTGATAATTGGCTTTTCCATTTCTGCAAAGAAGGCTGTTGAATTTTTATTGGATTGTATTGAATCTGTAAATCATTTGAGGTAGAGCTGACACCTTAACAATATTTATCCTTCCATTTATTTAGATCTTCTTTGATATTTTTTGGCAAAGTTTCGTAGTTTTCCATGTGTAAGTACTTTATATCCTTAGTTAAATTTATTTCTATATATTTGATTACTTTAGTTGCTACTGTACATGGAATTTCTTTCTTGATTTCCCCCTCAGATGGCTCATTACTAGTGTATAGAAGCACTACTGATTTTTGTGTGTTGATCTTGTATCCTGCCACTTTGCTGAAATTGTTTATTAGCTCTACTAGCTTTGTTGTAGATTTTCCAGGAATTTATATAGGATCATGTCCTCTGGAAATAGTGAAAGTTTTACTGCTTCCTTTCTAATTTGATGCCTTTCATTTCTTTTTCTTTCCTAATGACTCTGACTAGAACTTCCAGTACAATGTTGAATAACAGTGGTGTCAATGGGCATCCTTGTCTTGTTCCTGATCTTAGAGGGAAAGCTTTCAGTCTTTCACCATTGAGTATGATGTTAGCTGTGGGATTTTGCATACATGGGGTAAAACCTACTTGATCATGGTGTATAGTTCTTTTAATGTGCTCTTAGATTCAATTTACAAATATTTTGTTGAGGAATTTACATCTATATTCATAGGAGAAAATGGTCTGTAATTTTCTGTTCCTATTGTATATTTATCTGGCTTTTGTATTAGGGTGAAGTTGGCCTCATAGATTGAGTTAGATAGTGTTCCCTTCTCTTCAATTTTTTGAAGAGTTTGAGCAGGATTGGCATTAATTCTTCTTGGAATTTTTGGTAGAAATCACCTGTGAAGCCATCTGGTCCTGGGCTTTCCTTTGTTGGGAGGTTTTTGATGATGGATTCAATCTCTTTACTTGTAATTGGTCTGTTGAGATCTCCTATTTCTTCTAGAGTCAGTATAGGTTGTTCATGTGTTTCTAGGAATTTACCCATTTCATCTCAGTTGTCTAATTTGTTGGCATACAATTGTTCATAATATCCTTTTATGATCTTTATTTCTGTGGGGTCAGTAGTAATATCACACCTCTCATTTATAATTGTATTTATTTGTATTTTATCTACTTCTTTTGTCATTCTAGCTAAGGGTTTGCCAATTTTGTTGATCTTTTCAAAAAACAAGCTTTTGGTTTTGTTAATGCTCTCCATGGTTGTATTCTCTATTTCATGTATCTTGGCACTGATGTTTGTTATTTCTTTCCTTTGGCTTGCTTTGGTTTTAGTTTGCTGTTCTTTTTCTAGTTCCTGCAGGTATTTAGTTAGGTGTTTGATTTTAGCTCTTTCTTCTTTTTAATGTAAGCATTTATGGCTATAAATTTCCCTCACAGCACTGCCTTCACTGCATCCATAAGTTTTGATGTGTCGTGTTCTCATATTCATTCATCTCAAGATATTTACTTATTTCCCTTGTAATTTCTTCTTTGATTCACTGGGTTGTTTAAGAGTGTGTTACTTAACTTCCATATATTTGTGTATTTTCCAATTCTCTTTTATTGATTTCCATTTTCATTCTATTGTGATCAGACAAGGTGCTTTGTATAATTTCTATCTTTTTAAATTTATTGAGACTGGTTTTTTGACTTGACGTATGGTCTATCTTGGAGAACAATCCATGTGCACTTGAGAAAAATTTGTGGCCTGCTGTTTGGGGTGCAGTGTTCTGTGGATATCTGTTAGGTCTGGTAACTTCAACTCTTTTATTAGGCAAGGCTTACATATTCCAGAGCTTTGGGCCATCTTATCGGAGAAAGTAACTTGCTGGGATTTTAATTGGGATTGCATCAAATCTATAGATCAAGTTGGGAAGAAGTGACATTTTAAAATCAAGCCTTCCTTTAATGAACATGGAATATTTCTCCATTTACTTGAATCTTCATTGACTTCTTTCATCAGGGTTTTGTAGATTTTCTCATCTAGAATTTGTATATATTTTGTTAGACTTATGCCTAGTATTTCATTTTGGGGGGTGCTAATGTAAATGGTGCTATGTTTTAATTTCAAGTTCCAATCAATTATTGTTGGTATGTATTTTTTTTTTTAGAAGGTACCAGGGATTGAACACAGAACCTCATACATGGAAAACAGGCACTCAACCACTGAGCTACATCCACTCTCCAATGTAAGTTTTTTTCATTTGTTTTGTTTTGTTTTTAGGAGGTATGGGGAATTGAACCTTGAACCTCATACATGGGAAGCAGGCTCTCAACCACTTGAGCTACATGTGCTCCCCTGGTACATTTTAATAATTGTTCATACTGTAATTTTGTTTTTCTTCTTATTTAAGCTTCTGCCATTCATATTAGATTTCACCAGTATGGCAATGGAATTATAATGCTACAGTAGACCCTAGCAAGTTAGATATCATTGGTAAATGTATCTAATTACCAGGTCTACAACTTAAATATTTCCTATATTTATGACCCAGTCACTGTACACAATGTCCTGCTCTGTGTCATGTTTTCAGGGCTCAGAAAGTAGCATGAAATCAACTGTATTAATCAATAAGGGATTGTATATGAATGCATTGATATTGCCCAAAAAAAAACACATTTACATAGGCAGAAACTGCTTTGATGTTGTCCTTGAGTGTGTGTTTTTTTTAAATTATTATTATAAAGAGATGGACTGGAAGACTTACCTAGTTAAAGTCCATAACTAGTAGTAACTTTCTAAAATACACTCCTACCTCCTATTTGTTAGATCATTTAGAATTGTATTGTATAGTCATAATTATAACTTCCGTAACGTCTCAAAGTTAGGATGTTAATAATTATCACCAGGGTACTGAGTGCTGTTTTAACCAATAACTGAACAGGTGATATATAAAGAACATTTTGGTAGCAATGTACTTGCTTATACATTCTAACATGCTGCAGCATAAAATAGTAACAAGAAACAAAATGCAGATTATTTTTACTTAGGCACAAGATAAAGCAAAAAATGAGGACCAAAGAACTAGCCAAATCCATTTGCAATAGTTAAGCCAGGAATCCAAGAAACAACAAGTCCAACTCTTTTATTTCAATTAGCCTATCTTCTCTAGGACAGAAAATCTCTTTTAAAAATCTTTGTTAATATAAGAAGCTGAACTGCTTGGCCCGCGTTTCAATCCATTGATTGCTCTGTATCATTCGGCTAACCTCACTGCCTGGCAAGGAAGTTTGCAGCTTCTTCCTTCTGCTGCATAATTTGAGAAAATGAGCTTCACAGGAAGATGAGGACAACTTTTCAGCAAAATTATATAGGTAATTGTTTCTTCAGCCATAATCTCCCCAAACCCCAAGGTAACTAATAAACATTACACTACAATGCAAGGAGATTTAAATATTAAAATAAGACTAGCCAGAGAATGCTACTCAAAATTAAATAATATCATAATAGGATACTTCGTATAACAAGAGGGAAAGATACATCATAATGTTCTGATTACATTAATTTAAATTTTTCTTGAGAGAAAGGAAAACAAGAACTTGTCCAGATCCATGGCTAAGTGCCATTTTGTGGTCATAAACGCAGTGTGACAAATGTCCTACCTTCAAGAAAACATCTTGTGCTGAGCTTTTCACAGAAATGGAAATGAACCTGCACATTTGTATTCACATTCGTCTACAGCATTGTGTATCCACAAACAATGTGGTGCTGCGTTTTGACTGATGCTGCCACTAAGATGGCTTGGGCTGTCATTTTCTGTTCCCAGTTTTACCTGGGCAAACAATTGATTTCTTTTGATGCAGAAGCACAGAGAGAATATAGTATGTAAATGATATAATCTTCTTTCAACCAAAACCAGGTAATTTCGTAGATGCGCGGGATACTTCTGCAAAGATCTCCCTGTGTGAGAATGCACGGGGGGATGTGAGAGGGGAATAGAGTCTAGTAACCAATAAGCTTTAGGAGCACACTAAGCTGTCTCACTCGTCAGGGTCTGTGCGTTGCCTGTGTCCTCCTTATGGAAAACTCTTCCCTAGGAAGAGCAGACTTTTCCCTTCACTCTCTTCCAGACTTTGCTAAACTTGCTGCCTTGCACAGGCCTTTTGTGACTATCATATCTAAGATACCGGGTCGTTCTGCTCACCACTCCTTATATTACTGCCCTTCATCCTCCTCCTCACCACTGGGCATCTGCATGTTCACTTGCTTTTCCTTAATGTTCCTCCTTCTCTGTCCCCCTATAATGCAAGTTTCATGAAGCAACTATTTTATTGCCTGTTGACTCTCCAGTATCTAGAAAAGAGTCTTGCTTATTTTGTTGGGAAAAAAAAACTAATAAGTTCTTCATTCTCCCCTCAGTCCCAGTAAATGCAAGTCCCTTACTTGGATTATTTACTAAATTTCTGTTGAAATGATTGAATGATATGTTATCCAAAACTTGAATCACACTGTCTACTAAGCATTTACTCTGATGTCACTACCGCAGCATCTACTTAGAGGTCAGAGGGAGAGAAGGCAGAAAGCAAATTTGTAATAAACTCTACAAGACAATCACTGGAAGTTTTAGTCTCCCACATAGACTGACTAGGGAATGTTCCAACAATAAACACATTTATTTGCTACTTCTTTAATCAGCCAATATTTATTTGTGATGCTTATTGGACATCCAAGTGGAAATGTTGAGAAGGCAATAGGATTAAAATCTGGAGTTCAGAAGAGAGGACCAGACTGAAGATAGATGTTTGAATGTCATCAGCATTTCCATGAAATTTAAAGCCACGATCCTCTATGAGGTCAACAAGAAGCAAGTATAGATAGAGTAGACTAAAGGACTCACAAGTGATACCGGGAAAGTCTAGCATTTAGAGGCTGGAGAGGTGAGAAAGAACTAGCAGAGACTGAGAAAGAGTTTCAGAGAGTCAAAAGAAAAGAAAGCAGGTGTGAGTGGAGTCTGGAAGCCAAGTGAAGGAAGTGTCAAGCAGGAGAGGGCGGCTCTCTGAATTAAAAGCTGCTGATAGGTCAAGACAGAGAGCAGCAGGTAACTAGTCACTGGACATAGCAAGGCGGTCATCCAGGACCTTGATATGAGCAGCTTAGGTGCAGTAGTATGGGAGTGAGAATTGCAAGAGACGAGTATAGGCAATTCTTTGGAATCGTTTTTGTGTAAAGAGAAGGAGAGATGAGGGCAGCAGCTGGTAGAGGAAGAGATGGGTTTGTTGCTGTTTTTAGGATAAGAGAAGTAATAGCATGTAATTTCCTGCTACAGTCCATTTCCCACAGGCCAGCTGCAGAAAAGGGTGTCTACTTTGGTTTTATGCACTTATGGTATCTGATTAAGTGAAGAATTGATGTATTTACTTCAAATGTGAGAATTTGCAGTACAAGTATTTCTTCACAGAAAAGGAAAGCAACGTCTCATGAGCCAATGCATTGCATTCTACAAGGCAATATTGGTTTGGTGCTTAACATTGATGAGAGAACAATTTATTTTATCTGATTAACTTTATAAAAGTAGAAAGAAAATGAGTATATTGAGTCAAAATGCCTCTAGCGCCCTAAGACTTCTGCCTCGAATTTAAAGCCCCTGTAAAATGATCATATAACAGGAACGGATTGCTCCATGGACTTGGATTACAATTAGCAACAATTTTTAAAATATTGGCTGAGGTCTCCAAACACAGAGGTTGGTGGAATTTTCAATACCAGACAGTTCTCAAGGCTCGTATACGCACCCTGGGACTTGCACCATTTCCTAAGATAGAGAAACAGGCTGGGCCCTGGCTGCCAGGGCTGGGGTCTGTGTTTGGGTCCATGGAGTCTGCTAATGCCAGCAGCAGCGCTGAAGGCGTCTTCCTAATGGACCGAGTTAGAATACAGGAGACGCCTGGCCAAGGATGCAGAGCTCAGCGCTGGGTTCTCTCTGGCCACCGTCAAATACCCCCTTCCAGGGCACACCCTCCTCGGCAGAGCTGTGTTTGGGCAGGAACAATATTCTGCCACACTTGAAACATCCCTTATCTCCTTCCCAGGGACTGGCTCTAAAGTGGCTCCCTCAGGTCTCCTCCCCACCACCTAACCTCCTCTGCCCTTGAACAAATCTAGCTCAATCGTTTAAATATGTCCATGGCTTCAAATGCAGAAGCTTCTTTAGAGACTTTCTTCTGGGCCACCTATTTGCCCCCAATTTCCCCTTCCTGCCCCTGGAATGCAGAGACTTTAAGGACAAAGAACCACATGGGGAAGGGCGAGTCAAGTGGAGAATTTCTGAAATGGATTACCCTGCTGCACTGCATTATATATGTAATAGCAGGCTAACCATGAGTCAGAAGTTAAAAACTATTTCACCCTTTTCAGTTATCCTTAATTGCCTTTTTTCTAGCTTTAAACTTCAGTCTGGAGATTACAGAAATCGCACCTCCTTACTGTAGTTAACCGTGTGCCCCACGATGCGTGGCCGCGTTCATGTACTGACTGCAGCTATGCTTTCTGAAAGGAGGAGGCAGCTGGGTGCCAAGGTGCTGCTGTGATACACACAGCGCTAGAGAATACGTCTCTCGGTAACACTTACTTCCACACATATCTGAAGACCAACTTTGTTCTATGCAATACAGAAGATAATCATTATTTGCCATAATAGGCCTTGTAGTGCAGCAGATGGATAAGAAAGGTGAGTGGATATCAGTAAGAAAAAGTCGACTGTGGTTAAGTACCCTGAGAGAGGCAGACTTCCGCAGGGAGAAGTGCTTAGGAGACTTGGAGGAATGAAGAGATAGGACGTTCGACGTGAGTTTTAAAGTGCATTTCAAACCACAGGTCACGACCCACCAGCGGTGGGGAAATCAATTGATTGGATATGTGCATCATTTTAAACAGTCAAATTGAATCGAATAGAAAAAAATGTCAGAGCGCAGCACAGGTAATGAGTATCACTTCCTAAACTCTGGTTTCAAAAGTACACACACACCATGTAGGTCATTTTCTTACAATGGGCCTCAGCTAAAAATGTTTTTTAAAAAGAACACTTTTATAAAGGTTGCCAGGAATATAATAAGATAAAAATGAAAGAAGTGTTTTCAAACAGAGGAAACATCGTAAACAAAGCACAGATAAAATGCAGGATATGCTTTAGAGGTAGTGAATTGTCTAATTTGTCCAATTGTCTAATTTTTCAATTGGGTAACTCAGATAGTCGTGAGAGGTAGAAACATATAGGCTTCTTTGAACAATAAAAATAAGCCATTCAGTAGGCCACTTTCCATCAGAATATACCATGCAGAACTGGGTGGGAGAGAGTGTGGCCTGTGATGTGAACTGTGGTCTATGCTCGGTGGCAAAGCCCCAGGATGTGTGTATCCATTGCGGGTGTAGTACCACGCGGATGGGGAATGGTTGTGTGGGGTGTTGTTGGGGGTCTGGGCGGCGGGGAGCATGGGAATCCC
>JAQZBX010030017.1:0-27010 GCA_029593785.1 Cabassous unicinctus
AGAGGGGTTGAATAAGTAGATCATTTCTAAGATCCCTTCTAGGTGTGAACTAATTAAAATAACTCATTTCAGAGGGAATCATAATGGTACATGTGTCAAAACTGAGATGATGTCATAGGAAAAAGGGCCTGAACCCAGAGGACATCCAGCAGTATTTTCACTGATAGAATAGCAATTAATCAGACCACGGGAAGTAGATTGTGAGCACCCTGATGACTTGGAAGAAGCAGGGTGGGGGTGGCAGACATCTCTGGGCTCAAAGCCCGGCTCTGCCTGCCTTTTGACAGTTGTCTCACTCTGAGAAAGTTATCTAACCTCTCCATGCTTCACTCTCTCCTCTGTCGAAAAAGGATAATAGGACTTACCTCACCAGGTGGTGAGGCATTCAGTAAACTCTAGTTCCCTCTCTCCTATGGAGATGACACGAGGGCTGGTTTGAGTGAAGGTTTTGATACAATGAGTCCTTCCTCTTTGAGTTCTTGGATGGTTAAACTTGAGTAGCTCCTGTTTGGATCAGCCCTCATGACTTAGCTTACTTGTCCCTGGTTCTCCCACACCCCTAGATCCTACTTGTTCTTCTGTCCATTCATAGAGATGGATATGTCCTTCCAATCCACAAATATTTATTGAAATCTTCTGTGTCCTCAAAATTGTGCAGCAATGTATAAGACAAGCAAGTTCCCTGCTTTCATAATACATAGTTGGCTGGAAACCAAATGGAAAATAAGAGAACACATAAGCAAGCTAACTTAAGATGATGATCCTGCTTTGGTGATAATACAACTGGCTTTGTGGTAGACAGGAACTGGAAGGAAACTTGGCAATGGCGGTCATGAAGTCCTCTTGGATGACAAGATTGCACCACATGATTTGTATTATCCCATGTGGCTTTCCTTCTCATGAGGTGAATACTGGAGTTTAGACCTGAAGGTTAAGAAGTGATTCCCACCACCTTATTACCACTTCTTGCTTGCCTGAAATAAAACAACAGTGTTAGTAATTACCAAACTCATCTCATCTCTTTTCCAAGTATGATAATCATGTTCTGGAAGGAAAAATAGATACTACTGGAGCTGAGAGTGACTTGGTCTCAAGAAAAAGTACTCTTTTGCCTACAGTTTCCTGTATTTCAGAATTATTAGATCCATTGTTGTGAAGTGCAACTGAATTGTACAGTGAAAACCATCCCATCCCAGATCAGCAAGGACACCTTTTCCAAGAGAGTAAAATCTAGTGTTAGTCTTGAGGCCAAGAATGAAATATTAACCATAAATGCCGTGAGTACCCTTAGTAATTCATTCAAATGATTCTGTATTTTATTTCAACTTTTTTTGGCACTCATGCATACAAAAAATGTGTTGGAAATCGGTTTTATGGACATGTGCTATGATACAGTGTACAGTGTGACCTTGACAGTGAAGAGGAATAAAAAATACTTGAAGATATTTCAGGAGAATCAAATACTTTTATTTTTTGTGTAAGTAACAATTATGAAAAGGATTATTTAAAAAGGCATATGATGAGAATGATTTTACCTATCAAGTAGTAAATTGAGACATATAGTGGTTGTTATATATAGGAATTGTTGCTTTGAAAGACATTGATCAATATCTAATCAAAGCCATATATTGATCAAAGCCCACTCTTCATGAGATAGCATAGAGACAGCAGAATTGTGTAATGATTAAGTTGAAGTTCTGGAACCAGATTACCTGAGTTCAAACCCATTGTCTGTCACTTACCAATTATTGAACCTCAGGCAAGTCAACTTCCCCAAGTCTGTTTTACTCAATTATAAAAGGGGAATGCTATAGCACATACTTTATAGGCGATTAGGTAAACTAATGCCTAGAACATACTTATCACAGCTCCTGCCATGGGATAAATGCAATAACAAAAGCGACAACTATTGTATCTTCATCATCGTTATCATCATTGTAACAGAAGCAGCTAATATGTATTGAGCACTTATATATGCCAGCATTATTCTAGGCCTTTTACATGTATTAACTCTCTTAATCTAAACCCAAACCTACAAGGATAGGTGATGAAATTGAGCACAGAGAAGTTAAGTATTTTCCCCAGCATCACACAGCTAGTAAATGGTAGAACCAGGATTTGAGCACTGTTAGCCTGGCTCCACAATCTATGCTTTAAACCTAACATGATGCCATTTCTATATTAACAGTAGATGCTACTACTACTTTTAATATTTCTAACTTTTAATTAAAATTAGATGAACCTTATTAATGCTTATTCATTGTTAATAATAATGTTGATTATTGATCTAAAAGGAACATCAACTTTACTGAAAGTTTAAATTAGATCCAGTAAAGAATTACTGACTATGTGGTTTGTTAAATACTAGTTAGTGTGCATTAGAGGTACTCATAAAAATTTCATTTTATGGATATTTCAGAAAAAGTTTTTTTACAGTGATGGTATAAGAAAGATCCTGTGGGAATATGTCATTCATTCATATTCAACAACAATTTTTAGGCTCTTAGTATGCTTGATGTTGGGCTAGGTGGCTCTCAGCTTGTTCTAATGATGTATGAGTGCTGCTATCCCTTCCTGAGAGTCTCTTCCCTCCCACTATAATTTACAAGCTGGCATACCTCCCTGCCCAGGCACCAGAATGGGAAAAATTCTGGATCCTCAATAAGGCACAGATGACTTTTCCTGTATCTGTTGAGGAGCCCTCACTACAGCAATCAAGCGTGGTCCTTCCCATTCTTCCCCTGTATTTCTTACTCCAGATGCTTTTTTTTAACCTCCACACATCTAGATATCTGTTGATGGTGGCCTCTTGTTAATCTCTTTTATTTCTACTTTAAACGGTCTTGACATCTGTAGTCTTTTCCAGCTTGGAGAAGATTGAGATGAGATTCCTCCTTCCTCGGGACAGTTGCCAGCATCCCTAATGAATTTCACATCACTGACAGGGAAAATAATTGGTTAGAAAGTAGATCATATTTCTCGCTTTCAAACTCTGGCTGGTTAGTTTCTAAATTTGATCTTAGGGTCAAATTGCAAAAATTCAAGTCAGTGTTTGGGGATGGGGAAGTAAGTAAGTACTCAGGGGAAATGAATTTCTGAAATGGTCTTCTGTACAATGTGGTCTTCCATATTACAGGTGCCCACTCATTTCACTGTGTGATGAAATTTGGGATTATTTAACCCAATGGAATACAAACAGATGGAGTATTCATTAGCTCATAATATCACAACGAAGTGGCATTTGGAGATATAAATAATTGATCCATCATATGACACAGCTACATAGCTGCAACATTCTTATCAAGATGTTCTAAATCTATCAAACTTTTCAAAATATATATGAAAGAAAGATCTGTTGTGATGGATATTTTTGAAACATCATTATTTGGCTAATTATTCTCTATAATCTTTGGAAAATACACTAGGTATTCTTAAAATTTCTTTTCCAATTAAATTGTAACCTGATATAAAACTTCTAAAGGTCAAATTATAAAGTATTCATCCTCAGTGGCTCTTAAAAAATAGTCATTAGAACTCCAGTCCTTCAGTGGAAACACCATTAAGCTCATTATCCAAGGAGCTTTTGTTTAGAACCACCCATTTCTCCAGCCAGCCAGGCAGCCAGCTAGCATCCCTAGGGCCGGGCAGGAGACCCTAACCTCTGTATTTGCTTAAAGAATGTCAAGAAACTTTTCCTTTTAAAGAGAACGCACTTAAAGACATTGGTCACTACGGAGTTCAGAATATCTATCTTACAAGAGAAGTGAAAAGAAGGGGTGTGGGGTATTCTCATTCTGTCTTCCACATTTTTTTTCTTTATGTCTTTAAGGATTTTCCCTAATATATAGGTGATTATTCACCATGTGGGATGCTGCATCAATTTATTCTTAGTGATATTGACTCAGGAGCCCTAAGCATTTGGCTGATCATTCAAATGAGTCAAAATAATTAAGAGCTGGGTCTCTAGAACCAGACTGCCCAAGATTAAATCTAGGCTTCTTTTACTAGCTGGATAACTCTAGGCAGGTCATTTATTCTGAATCTGTTTCCACATCTGTAAAATGATGATGATGATGATGATGATGATAATGCCTAATCCATGGGACAATTGCCAGGATTAAAAGATATGACACATATAAGGTGTGGAATAGTGTGTAGCTATGATTATTACACCATCATCATTAGTAAATTGCCTGAGAAGCCTTGCCCTAACCTAGCTACCTAAGTGAATTTAATTCAGGATAAGTTTCCTCCTGATGGAAAACAAAGGGATCCCAGAAAACGATGTAGAAGGCAGAGGAAAAAAGGAACTAAACTAGAAGAGACTGGAAAGGTATATGTGTTGTAAAGGTAAAGTTCAGGGTGAGCTTGGCTAGGTTATAGTGTCCAGTTGTTTGGTCAAACAATCATTGGCCTGATTGTTACTGTGGGGTATTTTGTGGATTTAAATCATTAGCTGATTACATCTATGGCTGATTATATCTATAATCAACAAAGGTGATTGCCTTCAGCAATAAGAGAAGTCTCATCCAGTCAGTTGAAGGCCTTAAAGGGAAAAGTGATGGTTTTAGCAGTCAGAAAGTATTTCTCTCTTCCTCAGCCAGCCAACTTCTCCTGGGGAATTTATTGAAATCTTCATCTATGTTCTCAACTTGCAGCCTGCCCTATGGAATCCAGACTTGCCAGTCCCCATGGACACATGAGCTGCTTCCTGTAATGTGTACACACACATCTCTTAATATTTACTCTCTCTCTTTCACACACACACACACATATGTATGGAAGTATGCATATATCCTGTCAGTTCAGTTTCTCTGGGAAAAATCTTGAGTAATACAGGTGGTTGCAAGATAAAGAGTAAAGTTTCCATTTTAGACACTACCCTTGATTCTGACTACGAGAGACTAAAGAAATAAAAGCTTATCATTTCCAGCCATTTGGTAGAGTTTCCAAGTGAGGTCTCCCTCTCTTTCTTTGAGAAAGTAGAAATAATACTATTGATGATTATAATAGGATCAGTTGCCATTTAGTGCTTAGCACTTACCAGACACCAGGTTGAACAATTTACAGACATAATCTTTTAATATCCACGAAAAACAATCATTATCCCCTTTTAAATATGAGAAAAACAAGGTTAAGCCAAAGGAAGTAATTTGTCAAGGACACAGAGTTAGGAAGTAGCAAAGCAAGAATTCAAACCTAATTTTATCAGATTCTTATCTTCAAACTCTATGGCCTCACCTGAGCCAGGTTCCCTCTTCAGTATTTGGGTCCCACCTAAAGGGGCTATTTGTGACTAAGTGAACTGAAGAGACAGAGGCATCCAGCCATAATAGATGTCCAGAACTCACTGCCTTCCATCAGGTTAATGACCCAGTAATTTAGGACAGATGCTTGCTATATTTTTCTGAAAGATCTTTAGGGATAATCGCTTCACAACCACCCTCAGAAGGTAGAGTAGTGGAACTGGTCACGCGTGGCAAAGTAAGGGCCTAAGTAGGCAGATGTGCAGATGTGCTCTGTGTGACTTGGGCTCCAGCTGACAAGCTCACTGTGAGATGTTCTGCTTGAGAACTTTCTGTTTAATATGCCAGGAGAACCAGCCACCAAGTCTTAAGACCTGGAAAATCACTGCTTTCTGTCACTATTGTATGGATTTATCCAACAACTCGTTGTAACAGAGAAAGTTTGATGTCAATCACAGACCTACATACCTTAGGTGAAGGCAGTTCAGGGAGTAACCAATGAGCTGTCTTTGCCTGCTGTCCATCACTAGTACATTTTCTTGATTATTTTCTGTTACAAGGAAAATGGTCTTATTTTTTTATACGATTCTGTAGATAAAATAAATATTTTATTATACTCAGTATCTGCCTTCACCAATTTGCAGAAGTAATATATATTATTACTTTTTTAAGGTTTTTATAAGGATGTGTTAATTTTTTTCTTTTTATTGCAGTCATATATATATAACGTAAAATATGCCATTTTAATCATTTTTAAGTGTGCAATTCAGTGGCATTAATTACACTTTCACTGTTTTGTTACCATCACCACCATCCATTACCAAAAATTTTTCAGCACCCAGAACAGAAACTGCTACCCATTAAGCAATAATTCACCCATTCTCTCGTCCCCCAGTTCCTAATAACCTCTAGTCTAACTTTCTGTCTCTATGAATTTACTTATTCTAGATATTTTATATAATTGTAATCATAAAATATTTGTCCTTATGTGTCTGGCTTATTTCAGTGAGCATAATGTTTTCAAGGTTCATCCATGTTGTAGCATGTATCAAAACTTCATTCCTTTTTATGGCTGAATAATATTCCATGGTATGTATATATACATTTTGTTTATCCATTCATCTGTTGATAGACATTTGGAGTTGTTTCTACCTTTTGGTAATTGTGAATAATTCTGCTGTGAACATTGGAGTATAAGTATTTAGTTTAGTCACTGTTTTCAATTATTTGGGAGATATATCTAGAAGTGGAATTGCTGGGTCACATGGTAGTTCTACGTTTAACTTTCTGTGGAACTGCCAAATTATTTTCCGCAGCACTGCACCGTTTTACATTCCCACCAGCAATGCACAAGAGTCCCAACTTCTCCATATCCTCACAGCACTTATTTTTTGCTTTGTTTTGTTTTTGTTTTTTAGTAATAGTCATTCAAATGGGTGGTTTTGATTTGCATTTCCCTAATAGTTAATGATGTTGAGCATCTTTTCAAGTGCTTTTTGACTACTTGTGTGTCTTCTTTGGAGAAATGTCTATTTAAATCCTTTGCCTATTTTTTTAATTGAGCTGTTTTTTTTGTTGTTGTTGTATTGTTATTTTTAATATGTTTTGTTTAATTATAAAATACAAATGAAATTGGATGTAGTTGCTTAACTAATATGCCTTCCCTGCTAGATTGTAAACTCTGTGTCACCAGAGCTAATGGAGTATCATAAACATATTATGCATGTAATAATGAAGGAAGGAAAGGAAGATCGAAGTTTGAGTCACCACAGACTACCTATTTCAAGAAGGACAAGCCATTAGACCACTCTGAGGTTATTTTTAAAATGACTTTTATAATACAACTCACAAGGTACATGGTGGTGTTCACTATTGCTATTATTATTTAGTTCCACCTCCACTTTTTAAAGATGAAGAAACTGAAGCCTATACAGATTTAGTGATTTTCCCTGCACGTTCACATAGAGGAAGAATACAACTGAACACCTTGCATCCAGATTTTTAGATGATCCCTGTCCTTTCCCAACATGGATCTTAATTTGGACCTTTTTACAATGTGAAATGTTGGATTACCTGAAGCAAACACTGGGGAATTCTATGACATAATATCTTTGATAATGGTTGTAAACAATCCTTATTTAAAAGATGGATCATTTGAGGATCCACAACCCTCCTAACCTAACAGAACTAACAATATGCTTAAATATTAATATTGCTTAGTTTTGAATGAGATGTTTTTAAAGTATCTAAAACTGATTGATGCATGTATCTTCTAGCTCAACATGTATTAATTCTGACTGTGATCATCCTAAGCAAAAATGCTAGAAAGCCAATTGAATTAAGATGTACACAGATTTTGATAGCATTATTCAGCTAAATACAGAAGTCCTTCAGGAATCAGCTACAGAAACTGTCTTGCTAAGAGACACCTGTCACAACCAATTCCATTCACTTAGCACACTCCCTTCTAAAATTGAAGGGTGTTTGGTTTTAACTTCAGTAACTTTCTTCCCCTAAGAGAAAGAGAGAAATAGAGAGATTCTTAGTTCAGGCTCCTAATTTTAAAATAGGTATAATAACAATAAAACCCACACAGTTCATATAGGGGTGTATATATACTGTGCATTTTAAAAATATGGACTCTGAAGTGCCAGTATTCATGGAAACATTCCCCTAGCAAACAAAGATTTGCAAAGCAGAGTTTAGCCTTGGTAAAAGATGGGGACATCTCCGTCACACCACCTGATATCAGACATGTAACCTCCTTGGGGAAGTATTTTTGTTTTCATTATGGTTGTAGAGGAGCAGCAAGTTCAGTCACTGAATTATTTCCACATTGCAGGCAATAAAATGAAGAAAGCTAACCTTGTGTAAAATGCTGTAAACAAGATGCCAGAGTTCAAGTGAAAAAACTGAACAATTAGTTCAACCTTAATGGAAATAGGTTTATTCACTGGAAACAGAGGTCATGCATTCCACTCTTGATTCTCTCACACTTCTGCTTGTTTCTCTAAAACTATAAGAAGACTGGTTAATCATTTTATCTATTCCTCAAACCCATTAATCTCTGTTATTAACCTATAAGAACTTGTCAGATGAGGTCCACAAGCAGATTTTAAGACCTTGGTAATACTATTAGCGATGTTGTAATGTTTCTCCATCCCAAGTTTTCACCCATAAACATTTGACCTATTTCCACCCATGATCGGAAAAGGGACTTTGGATTTTACTGGATTTTTGCCCTCTAATTATTGATGGTTACCTCCATGATATATGACTGTTGCTGGTTTAATCAAGGATAGTCAAAACTGTTAAGATCCTTAGTGCTTTTTCTTTTCAGTTCTTGATCTGTTCTATTTGGAGGACATTTTTTAGCATAGTTTCTCATTTGTGTTTCCCAAGAATGATTTCTTTGTTTCAACTGCCATATTCCCAGACCTTTGTGATCACCTCATTTTACCTACCAATACAGCATTACCTCATTCTGTGCGAGGTACCTCATATGTAGGAAAAATAACAGGGTAAAAAAGGTGACCACTGCTAGCCTTAATACACAACAAGGAGACAACAGCAAAGTCATTGTGGAATTGCAGGTGCTAGGATGCAAAGGGCTCAAATTATATTCAGGTAACCCATTCCCATGAATAAGTCTTGGAGAACGATTGACTCAAATTCATATCTCTAAAAACTGGCACAGCACTACCTACTTCATTGCTGGTAGGTTATGACTAGTTGAAAATACCAAATAAAGAAGGAATGTCAAGCTTCTGCTGTCCACAACATAAGGAAATTTAGCGTGTTTCAAATCTGCCACATCTTTCACGTACATTTTCCTATCCATTCACCTCTCTGAATAGTTTGGGACAAATACTGAAGATCATGTGCCATGTTTTACAGATTCTGATCCTCAAATCTCCTTAAATCATCAAAGAAATGTTTCTAACTCTACCTACTAGTATAATACTCCACAGCAGCCATTCTCATTGTGTGCTGAGCAGAACACTGATTCTAGGAAAAATTAATAATTAACTGTTTTAGCAGCCTTGGTTTCGACAGGATTTCTGGGAGTCTTCGGTGCTATCCCCAAGGAAGGGGCTCTAGTAAATGGCAGCTTCCAAACCACTTGGGTGATGAATCCGTTTTTTCATTCATAGAGAAACATCCAGGATCAGTGTTCTGCAGAACAGACTTTGCAATAACTGTTAGCATAGTATAGTCAGGTGAAATGGGAAAGGAACAAAAATGCCAACTTGGGTTCTTATCCTGGCTCTGTCATGAACAATCTGGGCACTTGAAGCAAAACCCTTGATATCTGGAGGATTCACAGTTTCCTTTGAGAGTGGAAATACAAGATCTCTTCAATCCCTTGAAAACTTGAAATATTACAATTCTCTGCCCATGGTTAGGAGAAACATGCCTGTGTAATATCCACAATAACATTCTGCAAGCTTGATTATGGTCTGCTAGTTTTAGTAAGAATTACCAACCCACTGGAATTCTTTAAATGGTCAAATATCCTAAAAGGGCTTAATGGTTTGAAAGTATCATAGATATGAATGTATTATCTAGATTTGGCAGGTTAAATATTAAAATTGGAACTGGCAGGCTGCCATTTTTATTATATACCCAAATAAACAGCTAGAACAGATTTTGGCACAACACAGGGTTTTCAGAAAGCAAGTGGGATGGGAAAGGGCTCTAACCTTTCCCTTAAGACATTAGTTCAAACACCCATACCCTCTCTCCAGGATCTGTTGCAAAGCAATACCATGTACTATCATTGTTTCCCCAGTCTCATCTGTTGTTCTCTTTTCTTCTCTCCAAAGAACACAGAAAGGAAATTGTCATTGGGATTTTGTGGGTTTCTCAGTATCTTTTTTTTTTTTTTTTGACAACTAAAATGACACTGACACAGGGGAGGGGACTCTTTAAGATATTTTCTGTCAAATAGGTGAGAAGCATCTCATTTTTCTTTCAACAGTCTTATTTTAAAGTAACAAAATCTTTTGATTCAAATTTGTTTTGTATCTAAAAAAAGTATGTTTGATCAATGCAAAAACCAATCAAAATAATATAAAATTTGATTGTGGGCAAAGTTTTCCTTTGTATTATACCTAATTTGTATGTGTTCATTATTGCAGAAAATTTGAAGAACTCTTTCTCAGATTTTTGAGAAATTTACTTTTCTTTTCCTTTCATTAATCACAGAAACAGCTGGAGCAAAGAACAGGATGTTTTGTTCTCACTATTAGGGCTTTCTTGACACTTAAGACACAGGAGATTAAATCTCTGTTTTCTTCTTTTAAATTAAATCCAAGTGCATCAAAATTGCATTATCTACTTGATTTTGTACAAAAAATAGGGACTTGAAGAAGCTACACTATAACTTAAACAAAATGACTGCGTAGCTTTCATGTTCTTTCATTGCAGTTTTTACTAAAATGGAATTATGGGGAGATGTCTCTTGTAGGATTGCATGTGAAGATTTTCTAGAAACCAAAATGTGAAAAGCTGAAGAACTCATCAGTATGGCTGACATGAATTTGAGGTTTCTTAAAGCCAATCAAGCAGAATCGTTTGGCATCCACTAATCCAAAAATACCAGTTGATTAAATTCACTTTTCAGTATTTATTTTAATTCCATAGTATGGTTTTTTAATGTGTCCTTATTTCTCTGGAAAAAAAAAAAAAGAAAATGAAAAGCTGGAATCTAAAAATAAAATTCATACTTAATACACAAGCTAAATATACCCCCCAAATTTTCTCATTGCTACATTAATTCAATGAAATCTAATTTAGGCTGGTACCACTGCTCTGAATAAAGATGAATAAGTATTACCAGTTCACATTGTGCTTCTGCTTCTTTCTTTGAGATCTATCAGAAGAAATGTTAATTGCTTAAGTCCTTACATAGCATCATGTATTCTTTAACGTTTTCTGGAAGAGAGATTGAGCAAGGGTGGAAACTAACTTTGCTTTTATTTTTCAGATTCATCACATTCTATTGCTATATCCCCAAATTAGTCAAACTGTCTTCATACCATTCTTTCTGAGTTAACTTTCCAAAATCCAGATACTATTTTGGTACCCCTGACCCCATCTTCTAATTCCATTACTTCCCTTGTTGATTGTAGGACTGTTTCCCAAACTGGTGTTCTGGCTTTACAGGATGCTAATAAGAACACTTCCAAACAAAAAACAAAAAAAGTATTCAGTACACAAATAAATTTAGGTTATCATACGTTAATAAAATTAAACAAGCCCTTTCTGGCAGAATTTTTTTCTGCAATTTGAATTGTGAATCTCTAGGAGGTCAAAGCAGTTTTTAGGCTTTCTCATCTTAAGCACAAAACATTTTAAGTCATCCCTATTTAGTAAGAGTATCCTGGGAAAAATAACATTCCAGGGTGTCAACAGTGTCCACGCTAAGCCTCTGACCCGCCTTTCTAGCTCCATGACTTCCATTTTTGTACAGATGCTTTACTGCCATTTTGTGACCACATTGTTATTTTTAATGCCTCTTTATCTTTGCTTGTGCTGCCTCTTACATTGGCGTTCTCATCTCTTTTTCTCCTCTTGGTATCTTTAATTTTTCCAGATCAAAACTGCATGTCAAGTTATTGTTTTTACCCTGTGAGGAAAAAAAAAGTTTCACTTTCTCCTTTGTAATTCCGTAGCACTTGGTTTACACAGGTCTTCCTACAAGATGTGGATCTCCTCGGGGGCTTGGGCTTTGTCTTCATTTATCTTCACAGACTTCCTTTCTTATCACTCTGCCAGGCATGCAATATGCAGTCATTCTGGTTGAACAGAATTGAGTTCAATAACCCCAAAACCGTAAGTCAAACCATGCCACTCTGCTCAGAGCCCTGCAGTGGCTTCCACTTTCATCAGAATACAAGCCAAAGGCTTTCCAGGGTTCCTAGGACCCTACAGGTTTGCCCTCCCCTCCTCCATGCCAATACCTCCCGAGTCCATCTCTGAACTGCTTTCTCCCTCATTCGCTCCCATCCAGCCCAACTGGCCTCCTTGTTGTTCCTCAAAGATGCCCAAGAATCTGCCTTTGAGAGCATTTTCTCCTACCTGGAATAAATTCCCTAAAAATTCACATGGCAAAACATTTCCTTGCCTTCAAGTCTTTGCTTAAATGTCACCTACTCAGTTTCTTACCCTGAGAGCACAATTTAACCTGCCTTCCTCTCCCCAGCTCTTCTAGTTCCTCTTGGCCTGCTGTTTCTCCCCCACAGCCATGTTCCTTCTAACATACTATCTAATTTACTTATTTATGTTTATGATTTTCCTCCCTCAGCTGGACAGATGTAGTTCCACAAGGACCGAGATATTAGTCTGTTTTCTTCATTGCTGTATCCCAAGCCCCTAAAGCATTATCTAGCCTAGATTAGACATTTAATAAACATAGGTTGAGAGAATTGAATGAATATGGTTTTCATCCCATTTTCTAATACAGTGAATTTATGATGCCCGTTTGTCATATATGTCCATGTAGAACTTAACAAGACCAGAGTCGTTTTTGTTCATTTTCATTATTGAAAAATTGTTCTCTGTGCTTCAACTCACTCAAGCTGTGAAGGCAATAAAACATTGCATCAATTAAAATATTCCAATTAACATGAATCAGGAATAGCAATATTAATAGCACAGCTGAACCGGGTTGTTGAATCTTCGTAGCCTCATTTCACTCTAGCCTCAGTATACCAATTTCATAAGATAACGTTTGTTCCTGATCATGAATTTTGGTAAAATAATGGAGACCTATTTCAGGATAGGAAAATAGAGCATTCCAAAAATGTGGGTCCCTATTGTAAAATGTTGTGCTTCTGCTCTTCAGTCCAAACAATTTAACATTGCTTTTGTCATCATGTTTAAGAGCAAACTTTCAAGGCATGGCCCCTTTATCAGAACACTGAGCTAGATTTTAAAGAGCCTAGGAAATGTGGGATGTCGTGCTTGTCCTCAAGGGGTTTGCAGTCTCCACTGACTAAGTACTCTGGATTCTAGTCCTAGATCATTTATTTAATTCAATGTTTAACCTTGAGCAAGTCTTAACTTTCCAGAATTTCAAATGTCTTCCTCCTCATACAGTGCAGTTAATACTTAATGCCTTCCCTGTCTATTTCACAGGGTTGTTTTGATGATCAGGTGAGTTAATAGGAGTAAAATGATTTTTTTTGGAATCTGTTAAAAATAAGTGCTATAAAATATAAGGAAACATATCATCAATGGTCTAGTTGCTGCTAATATTATTACTACTTCTACTATTTTTGTTGTCATTTTTATCATTGCTATTGCTAAATTATTAGT
Organism: Cabassous unicinctus; assembly: GCA_029593785.1. Taxonomy (NCBI): domain Eukaryota; kingdom Metazoa; phylum Chordata; class Mammalia; order Cingulata; family Chlamyphoridae; genus Cabassous; species Cabassous unicinctus. The sequence continues at coordinate 13,569 of JAQZBX010030017.1, forward strand.
ATTGACATCATCATAGTATGATTCCTTTTTATAAAGGACAAATTACATTCAGGACTCAATAATACATTGTTTAGGGATACATATGTATGTGATAAAACCATAAGGAAAACAATCAGTAGAATGGTAAAGATAATATCAGGAGGGGTTGCAGTCACCAGGAGTGGGGGACTCACAGGGCCTTCAAAGTTACTGGCAGTGCTCCATTTATTAAGCTCAGTTTTGGGTTCACAGGTATGCATTTTATTCTTTAAGCTTTACATAATCGTCCTATATTTTCTTTTGTATGTTTATTAAAAAATTAAAAATAAAGGAAAAAAGATCAGGTTGTCTGAAGCCAGACAGCTGGGGTAATATTCTAGCATTACCATTTGCCGATGATATGAACTTGGGCAAATTATTTTGCTTTTCTGGACCTACCTCTATTTCCTCATATATAAAAGGGAATATAATAGTATGCACCTCCTAGAATCGCTGGGAGGATTAAATGAGTTAATACATGAAAAGCACTTAGAATAGTGCCTGGCATATAGTAAATCCTCAATAAATCTTAGCTCTAAGTGATTTTATTATTACTGCAACCAAGAGTTGGCCAAACTAGTTATCAAGCTTCCAGCTGGGCAGAAAGTGTGTGAGCGCTGTTCTCTTGCCTGGAATGCCCACATTTCATGGCAGCTGTCCCTCATCACCTCAAAAACAAACACCTGCAAATCTACCCACACAACCGGGCTTTGTGACAAGTGATGAAGATGTTTTCAAATGGCCCTAAAATGTGTGTTTGTGATAAGGTGAACAGGTGCTTGTACCTTGGGTCTCTGATGAGGCATCCTTGTCACTGTGGCTCCATCTACAGTCTTAAAAGAAGTCTGTAGAAATTCGGATGCCGCAATGAAGTTGCAGCAGTAAAAATTTCTTGCTCCAGAAGAGCAATGGAAGTTGCAGGAGAGTCTCCTGAAAACTCCAGCAGGAAAACTGCGAGGCAGAGACAAGTCCAGAGAAATTGGAATGGAAAATTTCCTCGAGAGCAACATTCTGAAGATGAGAAGAAGGTAGGCCAGTGGTCTGAAGCCAGAGATGAGGCAGTTGTTGGATGTGAGCTTGTTTTTCTTTGTTTGAAAACCAGAGCGTCATTAGTCCCAATAGTTGACAGAGTCTGGATTTGCGTAACTAACCCAAACCCACTAGTGTTGGATCTCCTAAGAATCCAGTCTCACTCTGCAGGAAGGCAGGGCTGCTCTGTGCCACTATCCATGTGCACTGACTTGAAGTAGGGACAATGAGGAGAATGCATAGGGCTGGAAAAGAGAAAATTGGGGTGGAAGAGGAACCAGGGCATGGTTCCAAAATGGGAGACATTGGCCATCTTTTTATGTCACAGGTTAAGATCAAGTCCCAAGTCTCTTGATCCCCATCATCCTGGGCAATCATCTGTGCAAATGCAATGCCAATTGGGTGAGCCATCCCAGCAATGAGTATTTCCTTTCAACTCCCATAACAGTTTCCCTCTAACTTTCTTACAGCATTGATTACTTCCTTTATACCTAGCAGTAGCGTTATTTATATGCCTATCCAGATTGTAAACTTCTGTGGGTAAGGAACCATGTTTGATTCACCTTCACATTACCCAGAGCATTTGCCACACATAGCAGGATTGATAAACCAGACAGGCAGAAGGAAAGAAGAAAGGACAAGGTCAGATTGAAGGACTGAAGGATGGAGAGTAAGATCCCCCCAACTCTGACATTCTCTGGCACTGGAGAAATTCTGAGGCATAAAATGGTAACTCCATCCACAGCTGACATGTAAATTATCACAATACTAGGTTGGTAATTGTCTTCCTTTAGGAAATCAGTGCAAATTTGTATGCCTCCCCAGGTGTGTCTCCTGTTTTGTCAGTTTTGTTTTGCTGGGGAGCTGTTTTAAACTTCTGAATGTAAAATGAAAATACTTATTTATCAGTTTCCTCCGGTGTTACATAAACTAAGATGACTTCGACTTCAGTTATAAATAAAACAGTACAAAACTAAATTGAAACTGCTGTGTCACTCAGCATTATTTTGCGCCCTTCTTGGCAGTCTCAGTGGGGGCCAAGAACCAAGTTGGCAGTGGGGAGTGGGGGTGAGATTTATTCTCCCACATTTAGAAGTAGGATGGGAAGTTAAAAGGTTCTGCTTTTATATTACATTCTCCTTTTAAATTTATAAACCATCATTCCCTACCATGTTTCCCTGATTTTTCTATAATGCTTATCACCATCAAAGATACTGTGGGGGGGGGTGTTTGTTTTTGTTTTGCAGTATATTTAATCCACATCAAGCTCTTTGAGAACAGAGATATTTGTTTTCTTTTTCACTGATGTATCCTTGGTGCTTAAAACAATGCCTGGCATTTAGTAGGTATTCATACCACACATGTTGCAAGAATCTGTCTTAGTTTCCTAAGGCTGCCATAAAAATGTACCACGAACCGGGTGGTCTAAAACAGCAGACGTTTACTGTCTCGGTGTTCTGGAGGCTAGAAGTCTGCACTCAAGGTATAGGCAGGGCAGCTCCCTCCCAGGTCTGTAGGAGAGAATCCTTCCTGGCCTCTCCTGCTTCTGGTGTTTGCCGGCAACCTTTGGCAGTTCCTCAGCCTGTGGATGCACGGCCCCAATCTCTGTCTCCTCCGTCTTCACGTGGCCTTCTCCTTTCTGTAACTGTGTCTCTTCTCCCCTTCTTACAAAGACACCAGTCATACTGGCCTAAGGGCCCAACCCAACTCCAGCATCATCTCATTTTAACGTAACTAATTCCATGTGCAATGGCCCTATTTCCAAGTAAGATCACATTCACAGGTACTGGAGTTAGGACTTCAACATGGCTTTGCGGGGGAGACATAATTCAACCAAGAACAGTACCGAATGAATCCTTATTGGTGCTTGTATAACTAGGTGCATTTAAGAGCAAGGGGCATGAAGGATGGCTTTTCTAAAGACTGACAGCTTTACCACAATGCAGCCCTATCGCCGATTCCACTCTGAAAATGAATCAGCACCCATATCAAAGTCTAAATAGATGACGAGTAAACACAGCATGCATGTATATTTGATGATGGTTTTATTTTCAAAACTGTAATTAAATGAGATAAAAATATATGGTTGAAGTTGCTGAAGCAACTTAAATTCAACATAAATAACAGCTGCTCTTCATCTGGAATTTTCATACATATACAGAACTTTTTTATGTCCTTAAATTCAGCATCCAGTAGCCCAAGAAATGTTTTATACTCAAAGAAAGAGAAGGTGTAAAAGGAAGAGAAAAGCCCTCTTTGAGCCAGTGATTAAATAAGCCTGCTACTTCTAACAGCTTTGATTTCCCCAAAATCGCTATATGGCAAAACATGTCCAGTTTCTTAGGAGCAGTGACTGTAAGCATGGCTGGCATTTTTCTTTATGAGTCACCAATCCCTATTTTATTAGTTCAGAAATCCAAAACCCAGTAAGTAGTGAGGAGTCTTCTATTTATTTTTAAAGCAAAACTTGTCTGCAGAGGATGGTTTCAGGATAAAGCCTGCTACCCTTTAAAGTAACAATCAGTGCAACTTGCTCCCAAGCTACTTGGGAAAATTGCTTAATTTTTTTTCATAGAATAAAAACAAAATTTAACTTCAGGAGCATCTATCTTGTTCCATTTATGAGCAGGAAATGTGATGCTGCCCTTCTTCCCTGAGATACTGTACCCACCACCAGTAAGGGTAGGCAAATTTGACAGTGAGCTCATTGCCCAGTCTTGTGTACCTGGAAGATTTACAAAAGAAAAGAAACAGAATGAAAAAGTTTGAGGTGAAGATATTTCTTTCACTTTAAACCAGGGTTCTTCATGACCAGTTGTATGGCTTGTAGATGTGTAGTCTATGGGATTCGATCACGTTCTTTGGCCATATATCTCCATTGAGTAATACATATCCAAGGCTTTTTCTATGTATTACTTACTTTACAATGCCCTCTTGTATGTGACTTTTCAGTATTTTCTTCAAAGAATATTTATTCTAGTGATACTTGAATATATCTGATTTGCCCTCTAGGACTGCCTGTTTTTTTGTTGTTGTTTTTTAAAGAAGACTGGTAAAATAAATTACAGCTTGCTAATTTTAATTTCCAGTGGGAAGAAGGACAGGCTGTGAAATAAAAATTCAATGAAGATTCATGTTTCTGTCAAAACTATAATGATCATAAGTCTATTAAGTTATAGAATTCTCATACTAGATGAAGAAGAGATAATTGTATGATCTACCATTGACTGGATAGTAGCAGCCCCTGATTTCAGATTACTGTCCCATGCAATTTTTTTTTTTTTTTTTTTTTTTTTTTAAATACCAAGAAACCGAGGGGGCAATACCCCACCAGCCATGGGGATTGAGAAACAAAACTTTTTTGGGATGGAGTCTCTGGCCCATGTAATTTGCATGATGTTTCATGTTTTCATCTTCTCAGGCTTTCCCTGGGGAAGGAGGTAGTGTATTTCTTTTGTCAAACAGTGACTTTGTTTCATATGCTGATTGCATTCCAATCTTAGTCTATCTCTGAGATTTCATTTTAAGGGTAGATAGGTGGCTCCATGCCCTTGATAAGAGACTTTTTAAAAAGTTGTCTTCCAGAGTATCTCTGGCCATTGAGCACACAGCATGGAAGGTGTTGGGAAACGATGTGCCTTGTGGATGAAATCCAGAACATTCACCCTTGTCCAACATGCCTTGTTGACTACCACTTAGCATGGGGAACAAGAGGAAGAACAGTGATTTTTAAAATACTAATTAAATAGTGGTAATAGTCTGATGATTTTATCTCATAATCTGTAACACATGTTCCACAACAATGTAATGTTTTGGTAGAGGGTTATTGTATGGGAATTCTGCACCTTTGCATGATTGTTTTGTAAGTTCACAACTTCTCTAAGAAATATATATATTAAGTATATATACTAATTATATTAAGTGTATTAATTATATTAAGTATATATATATATATACTAATTAAGTATCTCATATGTATCAAACATTGTTTTGAGCACTGGCTTGAACCTGATAAAGACTGGCAAGATTCCTGCCCCCTTGACCTTATATTTCAGATATGGGGGAGCAATAAGATAGTAGTTGGAGCTAGGTAAAGGTCCCCTTTAGATAAACATTCAGGGAAGGCTGCTCTGATGAGGTGGCTTTTGAGCTAAATCCTGAAGAATGATCACGATAAGCTAAAAACAGCAGTAAAGAGCACTCTAGTTGATAGGAAAAAGATCCTGAGACAGATTTAGCCTTAGGGTAGATAAAAGACAGAAAGGAGCAAAACATGGTTATAACTTTATAATAAGTAAGGGGAGAGTAGCAGGGGATGGGGCTAGAAATGCAGGCTGGGGCCAGATCCCAAAGAGCCTTTGTAGAGTGCAATGAAGAGTCCATATTTTATTCTAAAATTTACTAGGCCAAATGCTTTTCTGAAACCTTTGTTTCTCTTTGTGTTGTGTAAGTATGAAACCAAAGATAGAGAATGCAGCTGCCTAACCATTAACACTCCTGAGTCAGGATGATATGCGCAAAGAGATGAGCTCCTGTAGAGAAAAATGCTGGTAATAATAGCTTATATTTAGGGCACCTGTCTCCAAAGGAGAACAACATTATTTACAATGCCATGTCTCACTAATGGCAGTAACCCCATGAGTTAGGTAGGTGCACATTTTTATGGAACACACAGGGAAACTCAAATATTTTAAATTGAGTTGTTCTTTGACTTCTTAAATAGCACAGAGATCTAAATAAAAGAGTATGTCAAAGAAATGAAGAAAAAGAAAAGGACTAAAATGAGAAATAAAAATAGCTATCAGGAAAGTCATACACTTACAGGGAAAAGAGCAACAAAGCAACCTTTATTGTATTACAAAGTAAAAAAAATAATAGTTGAGCTGTGAAAAAGTGAGCGAGTCTCAAATAGTCAGATAATCAACAAGTATGATCTTGCATGTGTTCTTTGATTCAATATAGTATAGATGGCAAATATATGGGCTTCTAGGTCGGGAAGATCTGGATTCTAATGCAAACTCTGCCATATTCCAGCTCTGTGATCTCATATGTCAGTTTTCTCTTCTGTAAAATTGGGCCTCTTAGAATTGTTATGAAAATTAAATGAGTAAATTCATTTAAAGCAAGAAATTGTGTTCTTTATATAAGCTGGTTGGAACTGGCCATACATCTTTCCAAAGAGATAATGTTTATGAAGATGGTTAAATTGCCAACCTAGTCCACAGAAGCCTCCTTAACACATAGTATTGATTATGTTATTTTTAGTCCTTGCCTAGTTTTTGTTCCTGGAAACATAGGGTGATGTGGTAATGTGGTGAAAGGAGAGAAAGAGAAAGCTAACCTCCTGTTTTGCTAAATATGGGATTGCTGACCCTAGGCAAATTTGTCTTCGACGATACTCACATACCTTTCCTCATCCTATTTGTAAGTCATTAATCCTTTCTTGTGCTTTCTCAGCCCCACCTTGCCTTCTGCATTACTTCATAGATTAAATATCCCTTTATTTCCTTTTTAGCTAATCAAAACTCTCATTCAAAGAATCCATAACTGCTCTTATTTGTTATAAGGAAGCAATCTGATTGGAGTAATTCACTCTTAGGTGTAAATGACTAATAGCAGGGCAATTCCTTTGCAGATATTTATGGTTTAACATGACATTTCAGTAGTTCCAAAGTGATATCTAAATTATAGAGTTTCATCTCGTATAACCAAAGAGGGTGAAAAAAATATTCAGATAGTTGGAGGGAGACCGTTGTGAGAGCTAGAATCAGCACCTGGGAGAGCTCTCTTGCCTTGCTCTTCCTTTTCATTTTGCAATAAAGTTCTCTAAGGGTTTGCATTTGAGTGTCCATGGCAGCAACATCAAGGGCTATAAAAGGACAAGGTCAGAAGCCATTTCTGTGAAGGAGTCATTTGTAAATTGAGTGTACATTAAAACTGGAATACTAATAAGGCCTTGGACTCTCTTTGTTATCTATATAAAGATCTCCAGGGAAAGAGATACTTTCTAATGCCAAACAACCACCTGGGAATCAGAGTATGGTCCCTTACTTTAGGCCACCAGCAAATTGGGGTAATATCAGAGAGATAAAATGGCTAACACTAATGCTTGGCACAAAAGAGGAATTCAAAAAAATATTTGCTGAAGATTGGATAAACAAATGGAAAAATGGATGACATAAGTAACAGGAAGATATGTCATACATATCTATCAATATCTTATAATTATTAGTGTATGGAGATGTATTTGAATTTCCATTTATAAACTTATGTATGTGCATCCACATTGATATTCATCTTATTTCCATTTGGTATACAGTATGAACTACTAAAACTTTTAGCCTGATGAATAAATTTATTGAATTAATAAACAATGTAATTTTCACCTTTTATTTCTGTTTAAATGTACATCCTTCATAGAAGGTAAACATTAATTTCTACTATTTTACAAAAATGATATTTTTCATCTTTATATTAAAAAGCAACACAGACTGTCAGACTATTTTATCATAGAAAGAAGTTCTTAGGAGTTACCTGAACTAGTATATATGTTTGTGTATATCTTAATTTTGAGTCATTTAGCAAATACAATTCATGCACTACAAAGAATGGAATCAGGTTCACTTTAGCACCTGCCTTAATGCTACAATTAAGCAAAAGAGGATATATTCATCAGTTTTTTTCTTGTTTTGTTTTTGTTTTGTTTTTGTTTTTGTTTTTGTTTTTGTTTTTGCCACAGTAGGATTGACTTGGCCGCTTTGCTTTATATGATGGAAGTATGGACTCAAGTATCTTTCCCCCAGTGAGTCATTTTCTGTAGACTTTTCTTTGATGCTCAGAAATGACAGTGATGGTGCTACCAGCTACTAATGACTGACTTTGGATGAGGCAGTATGTTAAGTGCTTTACATGCATGATCTTAATCTTCAAAAAGCCTTGTGAGCTATGACAATAATTCCTATCTCACAGGGCTTTTTGAAGATTAAGATCATGCATATAAAGCTGAAGAAACTAAAGTTCAAGGAGATTAAGTAATGCACCACATCGTAAAGCTTGAGAGTGAGAGTGCTGGGTTTATACTCAGGTCCTTCTGACTCCAAAGCCTGTTTGTTATCCATTATGCAATTCTTTCTCTTGCTATATATTCTCTCACAGGGAAACCCAGTAAACATGCCAGTCTCACTAATGGTGTCTTCCTTCTTCCTGAATGGAAAGAATGCCAAAAATGTGGCTTTGGAACTCGTAAGGTTTTGTAAATTTATTTTCAGCTTAGGTTTCTGGAATTCAAGAAACCATGCAGATGCAAATTCACACATACATATGCTCCGGGGGCAAATGGTCTAATCAAGTGATAATTTAAAATATGCTGCAAGAGAATGGGTTTTTAAAGGTACCTTCCAAAAACACGTCTCTCTTTTTATAAATGGCACAATCATCATTATGGAAATCATATTCGTAACAAACATATTGCTTGGCCATTTTTCCAAATTGATACTGACTTGCTTATTGATTGCTTTTTACAAAATTTGAGGAACTGAGAACTGGTGCCAGGGCTGACAATATTTTGTTCTGAGGCCATTCTATGAGAATAATAGAATCCAGGTCTAGCCAAGTCAGGAAAAAAAGTGAATTGGTATTAATAAAATGCATGGTGTATCAGAAGTTTAAGATCAGATATGAGTATTTGGGCAAGCTAAATGACACCACAGCCTCACTAACACGTAACCTATTGTGGCGTGGAATTCATTGAAACACTGTGCCAACTTGGACCAGGCTCAAGGGGGTTTCATTGCCTTCATTATTTTATAACTCTACTTGTTAACATTGAGGCACCAGTGTGGAGAGTAAGGGTCAATACGCTAATTATGCCCGCTCTGATATCTTTGCCAGTTGTAGGAGAATCTTACATGTGTCGAGACTTTACAAACAATAAGAGTTGTAAAATACCAGCTATATGAAAAGCATAGCGTATGTGATGACATAGAGTTTTCATTAGCTTATCGCAATATTAGCAATGGAGATTAATATTACATGGTAACAGAAATCGGCATTTTTATGTGTTGCTTATATTTTTACCTCAAATTAAATTGTAGATATAGGATAATAAATAAAATCCATCCATGCCTTTCAAAAAAAATTGAATTGGTATTTTTTGACTTGCGTTGAAATAGTTTACTTTATTATTTTTTCCTCCTTTCCTCCCTCCTCTTTGTAGATTATCTCATTAACCTTTCCTGGACATTTTTATTTTAGACATTTTTATCTCCCCCTTCGGGGTGGTCCCTTTCAGTGCCTGACTTTAGTACTTCCTGTTCATCTGCATGATGAACATTCCTTAACGATGGTCTAAATAAATGATTCTTTCTTATTTACTGTTATTTCTTCCCAAAACATATCTTAAATAAACACTTTTGATTTTGTTTTCTCTAGACTATACCAGGTATTTATTGTAAGCTACCTATTTCCCAGCTTTAAATATTTAATAACTTTCCAGACAGGAAATAAGTGGAGATTTTTTTTCTTGCATTCTCGGATTTACACTGTGGTCTGAATTCCAAATGTTTTCATACTTTAAGGCTTTTTATTATTTATCGCTTATTGCTGCTTTAAGGCCTTTGTGCACTTGTACTCCCTGAGAAATTTAACTGCTAAATCACTTCCTCTCTGCTCTCAATAAGCTATGCAGTCCAAATACTATAGCATGTTTTGTAGTCTCATTTAAAAATAAACTTCTGATAGTACATTCCATTGGAGAATAAAGGCCAGTTGTTTTCACAGACAAATATGATATGAAAACAAATCTGCCACAAAATTGTGCATTCCTTAGCACGATTGTTAGAAAAAAATATGTAAAATGCCAATGAATGAAATCAACACCAAAGAGTATAGACATTTACTTTTTAGAGAGTCTACAAATCACTTGTTACAGAACCATATACAAAGCTGGAAAAACAAACTGTTTTGAGAAACCACAGCACACAGATATTAATTTCTCATTATATCTATGTATATATAAATAAATAAATATATGTCACGTATCCAACAATATCTTTAGTAACCACATGGAGCCAGAGAGAATACAGCCCAAGTGTAATTTCTCAGATATGGTAGCAATATAAAAATCCTGCTTCTTCATAGAATTGTTTTTCATCATTTTCTCCTTGTTCAACTTCATCCTTTTCTCCTAATGTTTAAAATCCCCACATCCAGTGCTCACCCACAAAGAAAAGCAATGGAATAGAAGATTGGGAACCAATCTACCAACACATCATATTGTGTGAAATGTGGATCTCCTTGCATATTCCCTGGAGAGCATAAAATTCATTCAGAGGATCTTTTTTGTCTCTATGATGCTAACTAGTTCAAATGCTCTTTTTCACTGGCTTCATGAAGTCAGTGGGAAGCTATAGGTTCTGGTGTTTCAGAGCAGAGACTTTGGAGAGAGACAGACATGCGCTTGTATCCTCCTCTCTGAGCTTTAGTTATATCATCTGTAAATTGGGAATTTAAACTATAATGGAATTAAATGAGATCAATAAGAAAAATCTTGGCACATGGTATGACTCCAATATATTTTGTAAATAGATGCTATTATTGTAATCTCTGTATTGGTTATAGTGATAGAACATTATGCATAATGTCATCTATCTCATAATGCCTGGTGCTACTGATCATTGCCAAGTACCAAGGATTTGAAGATAAATTGAATCTAAATAAGTTAATATATATAGGACTGTTGCTAAGAAAGTCCTTGCCATGTGTCTACAAGCTTCAAAAAATACTTATTCACACATACAGTTCTTTGTTTTGAAAATTATCATGCTGCTAATATTTAGGATCTGGATATGTAGTTATATCTGAAAAGACCAATTTTGGACCTGCAGTCTTTCCTTGAACATGTGTATAAATATCATGTCCTTTGATTAGCATCTACAGCCATGCTCTAGAGCACTTTTGCTATTTGGAATCCTTCTAAAAATGAAATGATTGGGGTATGATGTGCCACTAGATTACAGCATTCATCATTGGATGGGACAAATACACAATGAGTACCAGCCCCATGGTATGAGAAGCCTTATGGTTGGCTTTCTGAGTTTCAAATATTTTCTCATTTAACCTTTGTCCATGTTTGTCATTTAAAAATAAAATACACCTATTCTCATTTTATTTATGAAAAAATTGAGACTTACCAACAGTCAACAGAGCTAATAAATATCAGAGATGGTTTTCAAACACAGTCCTTCTATTCCCTAACTAGGTAGGGTCTCCCATTTGGAATAAACTACTTAGAAATGTTTCTAAATATTTTTTCAAATACCAGATTAATTTTGATGTATACTGAATACCCAATTCTTGTAGAATTGAATGAATTCATAAACTAAAATGGAAGAAAAAGGAATCTAGTTTTTTAAGCGCAGAAAGAATCGTTTAAAAACATTGCATGTATTTCTCATTTTTCCATTCATTTCTTAATGCTTTTCAACTAGTCAGAGAATGTTGTGGAGTTTTGTCCTGGTATGACCTGACCTCTTATTATCTGTCAGCTTTTAATTTTTCATGCAACTGTGGAGATAGGATGGGCTATCCATGCAAAAATTTAGAGGACTTACCCTAAATATATGGAATAAGTTACAATTCAAACTGGTCCAGTATTATTTATATGGTTAGCGTTAGTTTAAAATATTAATTTAAATAGTGTTTATTTAAAATATTCCATGATGAAGATTTTTTAAAATTTCTGAGTTAATCCCTTTTGAAGGCTTCTCAAACCTTAAAAAAGAGGAAAAAAATGTTCCAGCCTCACTTGGTATCCATTGAATAAATAGAAGTTTATTTATTACATCAGCAATAGGGAAGAAGCTGTGTTCTCACAATGTTTGCATCCTGAGCTCGCAACCAGATGGCATTTAATGGAATTTTTATAAATGATTAAGTAATGAAAACAATAATGTAGGAGCTTAAAAATTTCACCAATTCCAGAAGATGCTAGTAATCAAGACATTTACGTGTTTATGTTTTTTAATATGCTGACCCTTCCCTGAAACCAAGCTTGCATGTGGAAATATTCAGTTTCGTAACTACAGGCAGGCTGTCCAGGTTCACATGCTAGTTCTATCACTTGCTAATGTTGAAGCCTTAAGCGAATTTCATAATGCTTCTAGTCTGGAAAATGGGGACATTAATGGTCCTTAACTCATATAATTGCTGCTAGGATTAAATGAGGTAATCATCATAAAATCCTTACCACGATGGCTAGCATGAAGGAAGTAGTCAACGAATGTTAGTGCTCTATAGTACACTCAGCCAGATAACTTGCAGCCCTGCAAGACCCACTTGCGCTAGAAGAATTCTCAGATCAAATAAGAGGTTATTAAACCCAATATTTGAGAAGATTCACATTTGGAAGGGTGGGTGAAAAGCCACTTATTGAACAAAAATGTGTCAGTCACATTATTAGACATTTTTCTTACATCAACTTATTTTTATTGCAACTGTTTATTTATTGACTCAAATTATGATCATTGGGTTTGTAAATCTCTCTAATCACCCTTGAACTCCTTGAGGGAAGAGAAATTTCTACTTGCAAAAGTACCTAGGACTGTACTTACTACATATTTAAAAACACACAAGTACTTCAAAACAATTATATATGTGTGTGTATGTATATGTATGTGTGTGTATATATATATATTCCATATCCACATATAAAGAGAGAGATTATTCTAGATATTACAAATATAACTGCATAAAATAGAATGGTTTGTGATGTGAATTTGCATCCTCAAAATGACGCTTAATTATGGAGAGATCTTTGGCAGGTCTCAGTTTCTTCATCTAGAGCTGCACTGACCAATAGAATTCTCTGCAATGATGCAAATATTCTATTTCTGTGCTAATACAGTAGCCATTAGCCACATGTGCCTACTGAGCACTTGAAATCTGGCTAGTGTGACTGAGGAACTAAATTTTTAATTTTATTTAATTCTAATTTATTTGATTTTAAATAGCAAGTGGCTCCCCTACTGGACAGCACAGACATACGGTCAAAGAAGAAAAGGACAATATCATGTGAAAGGAAGCCAACCTGAATTGCTCCTTCACAGGCGCTGCAAAGGCTGTTTTTCAGCAAAGAACTGTCCTCTTTTGAAATAGTGATAGTCTCCTGTAATATCTTAGGACTTTAAAGTTTAAACCCTGGGAAGCGGGTGTGGCTCAGTGGATAGAGCCCCCGTTTACCATATGGGAGGCCCGGGTTCACGTCCCGAGGCCTCCTTGTGAGGGCACGCCGGCCTGAGCGGTGCGGTGGGCTGATGCAGCAACCTCACGGCAGGAAGCGGGTGTGGCGCAATGGATAGAGCCCCCGTTTACCATATGAGAGGCCCCGGGTTCGCTTC
>JAQZBX010030018.1:0-27847 GCA_029593785.1 Cabassous unicinctus
CACTCAATTTAATTAGAATACATTTTTACATAACACTTTGCATTACTATTGAAGAATTCAGAACTCTCTCTTTATCCACTACACTCAACAGTTTGGTCAGTATGTGATGGATGCATTTTCCTCATTTATCTTATTTGATGGTTCCAGGGCTTCTTGGATGTTGTTATTTATATCTTAATTTCTTTGAATAGTTCATCTACCCCTTTCTCACTTTCTTCTCTTTCTGGGACTCTCATAATACATATAATGGGATGCTTGATGTTGCCCCAGCAGTCTTTTTTTGTATTTTTGCATTTAAAATATATTTTTAAAATTTCTTCTGTTAAGTATGTCACATTTCATTTGTCTTGTCCTCCAGTTCAATAATTCTTTCTTCTGCAAGTTCCAGTCTATGTTTGAAACCATCCTGAGAAATTTTCAGTTTTGTTAGTGAGGTCTTCAACTCCAGTAGTTGTGTTTAATTCATTTTTAATATTACTACCTTTTTATTTAGATTATCATACTCTTCATTAATTGTTTCCTGATATCCTTTAGTTCTCTCTCTGTAGGTGCTTATCTTTTTTAGCATATTGAAGAAATTTTTTAAAAAGCTTTTGTCCATTATGTCCACAGTCTGGCCTTCTTAAATTTTTCCGGATTTTTATCCTCTTCCCTTGGGTATGATGTCATTTGGTTTGTTCATCTTTTGTTGTACACCATACATTTTATTATTTTAAAAATGTTCATTCTGGGATTTATTCCCTAAGATGTCTGTTGTTGAGTTTGTCACCATCTGGTGACAAGATAGAAATACTCTTGAGTGTCAGACCTGCTATCAGGATGATCTGCCTAAGGTTAATATAAAGTGCATTGTCTTCCCTGTCTTTTCTGGCCCTGTTTTGTTCAGATTTGTCCTTGCTAACTGCTTAGGAGTCCCATATGTACAGGAGTTTGAATGTACCTTTTACTGGAACTTCCCTTTCCAGGATGTTTCACTGGTAGATGTTAAGCAACTTTCTTTCCTTAACTGCTTTTCCTGGAGGGCATGTTCTGGGAAACATAGAATCTTTAAATCACCTCTTCTGCATTTTTCAGGGGTGGTTTAGAATAATGGCTGCCCTCAGACCTGAGGCTTTTCTGATTAAAAATTTCTAATCTAATGCTCTGTACAACAAATAGCTTTGACTACCTGTGATATTGATGAAGTAGATTTTTATGTCCTTTTCTGACATCAGCATGCCACACCAGATGCCAGAGCCTATTGACACATGGAAGAAGCCATTTACTGGCCTTTACCCTAATTTACCATCCTCTTTGTCCTGCACTTCTCTGGATACTGTACTGTGTCTCACTAATTGATCCAAACAATTCCTGCCAGTTTTATAGTTATTCTGGAAGAGGTGATTATCCTGTAGTTTCTTATTCTTCTGTATTCCCAACTATATGTATTTTTCATTTATCTATCCAAATTTCATTCTAGCCATTCAACAATTTTTGTTACTTTATGTGGCGTATGTGGGTTCAATATATCTTTACATTTCAAATACTGTTGCACACCTCAATTCTGTTCCCTAAACAGGTTAGGATGCCTATCATTCATGAATTTAATTATTTGTTATGTATCTTTTTGATTTAGGCAATTTTACAGCTAAATTCATGAATCAAATTCTTATAAAACCATTTAAGTTTGACAAATAAGTCATCCAGGTAACATAAACTCTAAAAGTTATACCATATACTATTATCACAGAAAGCTCATTTTGTTCTGACTAGTTAATATTCAACAAATCCCAACTTACACAGAGGCAACTACTCCTCTACTTATTTATAAAATTTGCCATTGGTTCATTTGTTACTGCGGTACAATGTGTGTGTGTGTGTATATATATATATTCATGCAATAGCTACCCAATTGTGTAAGAATTAAAAAATATATATATAGTTTTTCAAGATTTCCATATTGTTTCATGTATCAGTAGACTATCCACTTCAAATATATAGTATGATACTATTGTGTAAATACTCCACATTTCAATCTATTTTCCTTTGATGAACTATATCATAATCTTCAATTTTTAGTTAGTATAAAAAAAACTGCTATGATATTCTTGTACAAGTTTCTTTGGGATGTATGCATTCAATTTTATTGGGTACATAATGAAGATTGGAATAACTGTCTCATAAGATAGATGATTCTCAGTTTTATAGAAAATTCTTGACATTTTGCAAAATGTTTCAATAGTTCGCTCTACCACCAAAGTGAATGAAAGTTCAGGTTGAACAATATCATCATGAAATTTGGTGTTACCAAATTAACACTTGTAAATTTTAGAAACTCTAGAAGTGTGTATTACCTCATTGTGTTTTCAGTCAGCATTTTCTTCAATAATATACCAACATAGACCACATACCAAGCTAATAAAAATGTCTTCATGCAGAAAAAATGATTTAATTATACAGAGGATGGTCTATGTCCAAATTGGAATCAAATTAAATATCAAAAACTGTTTATTTGGAAATTTAATGAATACATTTAAATAATCTATGGCTCCAAAAGAACTAAATAAAATATTTTAAATTGAATGATTGTAAAAATAAATTATATCTGAAAATTAATAGAATGAAAAATAGAGCATAGAAAGAAGTTTATAACTCTAAGTGCTTATACTAAAAATGAACAAATGACTAAAGACTATTATCTATATTTCTATTTCAAGTAACCATGAAAAGAATGGAAAAGTGATCCTAGTAAAGAGAAGAAATTAAATAATAAAGAAAAGAGTAGAAAACAATGATATAAAAATAGACAAGTGAAAAGATAAAGTGACAAAAGGAAATGTTTTCATTGAAATGATCAATCAGCTTGATTAATTCTTACCAGATTTGTTAATCATAAAAGAGAATGAAAAATACTATCAATGCCAGGAGTCTTTGCTGGCAGACACTTTGGTGTTTGGCAAACAGTATTTCAGAAATGAATGTAATGAAACAATTGCCAAATTTTGATGATAATGATAAAATATTTGTTTTAACTGAAAAAGAGAATTTTAGAAAATTTGGGTCCTTCACATAACTATAAAAAGTCTATCACTTCATATACTTAATATAATTCAACCACAATAATATATTGCAATAGAATATATAAAGATGCAAATATGAGAATTCAGCTCTCTCCCAGGAAGGCATGAATAAAGAGATTTTCAAATGTGCAAAACCAATTTTCTCTTAATTTTATTTTGGTTTTTGTTTATAACATTTTTAAATGCAGTATTGCAGTTAATATGTTTGTTTTACCAAGGTTTATTTTAACAAAGTCAAAGGGTTTTAGAATGTACCATTTTTAATACTGAACATGGTAATTTTCAATAGATATAAGGCAAATGCTTATAAAATCTTTAAGGTCTACAATAATTTTTATAATGTAAATGTCCTTGCAATTAAAAAAAAATGTGAACATGATTTACTTCAATTCCCTTAAATTATTTACTTCATTATTTCAAGTACATTCAGATGGTATCCTTTTCAATATTTTATTTTTAAAGAAGCTTTATATTACATAAATATTACATAAAAAATATAGGGGATTCCTATATGCCCCACTCACTCCCCTCCCTCACTTTCAAATACAAGGACCCCCTGAAATCTTTCCACAGACCTGTGGGAGTCCATGGATCCCTGGTGAAAAACCCCTGTTGTATAGGGTAGTAAAGATTTCTATTTTTTAACCTTGATATCCAAGACTTCTTAAAGCTTCTTTGAATCTTCCATATTCTCATAATCACCTGATTGCCAGTTATTAATAAGAACTTTCAGAATAATGACAAATGGCTTAATTTCTGAGAAATGCATCTTCAGGGGTGAAACCTCATATAATCAGGGGAACATAGGATTATTGGTCCCACTTAATGTGTTAGCATCTCTTCAAAGCATATTTGGGATGAGTCCCAGTTTCTGTGCACAATCTCTTTTCTTTTACTTTTTTTTATATTTATCTTACATTCTAAAATGCATATTCTCTTTCTTTAAATTTGTAGTTGTTAGCCAATTGTTCATTATAATTTTCATTATTGTTTATTTTAATTAGTATATAATTTTCCTTCATACCAAACCCTTAGTATAATTTTGTATGGGTTGCAAATTTTTATCAATATACCATGGTTTAAATAAATAATAATTATAATAAAAAATAAACTAAAAATTTATTGAATCACAGTGAGCTCTGAAATTTTTTGTATATATTTTTTGTTAAGTTTAAACATATATTTTTGCAAAATCTATTACTAATAAACAGAATTACAAATTTAAATAATCTGAAGTTTATAGCCAAAAAATTCTTACCAATTAGGTGGAAAACCAGCCTCTCTAGAAGGAAAAATCATTAGCATCCCAGTGCTCCTGAGAAATATGATGAAGAAATGTCCTTTTAAAGAATAGCATGATTTATACAGAATCTCAAAGCAGATTTGGTAATATGGTTGAAGGAAAATGAGACTCCCTGAATTTTATTTAGTGAAAAAAAGAGGCAGGATCAGGAGTTTTGTAAAGTCTTCACCAGTTGTGCAAAAGAAATATTCATGTTACAGAAGATAAATTTGTTTCCTCATTTTTCATGTAATTTTACATTTAAATTCACGTGATTCTTTAGAATTGTTATGAAAATTAACTGAAATAGTTGTGATATGTTTCAAGATCATTAGCAAACAATTATTTTAGCCCAATATTATAAATAGATACTAATAAAGTCTTTGAATCTTTTCTAACACTGGTATTTATTATAAATGATTAAATTTTACAGTGATAACTCATTATACGTATGTGATACATGGACTGTACTCAAAATATCAGAAGTATAATGATACAAAATGTATTTTAAAATTGTACTAGTCCAAGCATTATGGATGAAATTTTGCTTGCAGTAGATCGTAAAGGAGAGCTAAGAAATTTGGAGAGATCAGTGAGTTGCCATGGCTTTTCATGAAAATCAATCCTCACATGAAAATATAGTCCTTCAAATGTTAACGGATAGATTGATATGTTCAGTGAAGATTTCACCTGAAGGGAATTAGCAATATCTGTGGAGTGTTCAAACAAATTGGCCTATATTGATCATCATAGAGCATGTCTAGGATGATCATTTTATACTGAAGAAAATAAGAAAAGAATCACTGGATTCATCCAGTTTTAGAAGATGTTTTACAGAAATAATATGAATGAGATTCAATAACTGATATATCTTCATATATTTTTAAATAATTTAATGAAATAAAATTATCTAATCCTATTTATATTGTAATTAACATATATCAGCAGACATAGAAAAGAAAATGAAAGGGACATGAAGCACTCACTGATTTCAAAATACTTTCTTTTGTCCATTTCTTATATACTGTATTCTGGTTAGAAGGCATATATTCATTCATAGAGATGTAAGTTTGTTATAGATCCTGAAAGAACATTCTTTTATCTGTATTCTTCACCACAATCCTCAGCTACCCCAAACTTCACTGAATTATACAGTTGCCCATTTTATCCTCTAGCTTTCCTTCTAGCATAAATGATGACCCAAAACTTCCTTTTTCAACCAGTTACACTCACCCTTCAATGCTGTTAATTACACTCATGTTTCTTTGCCACCATCACCTCTATTCATTTCCAAACTGTTATACTCAAGCTAATTATAAACTCTGCACAGATTAAGCATAGGTTCACAAATCTCTACTCCCCACCTATTTCCTAGTAACCTATATTCCAGACTCTATCTCCACGAGTCTGCACACTCTCCTTAGTTCATACCAGTGAAATCATGCAATATTTGTCCTTTTGTTTCTGGCTTATTTCTCCTAACATGAGGACCTCAAAGTTTTTTAACATCGTCCTAAAGTATAAATTTTTATTATAGGGAAATGAGGATATATTAGAAGACATGGAAAATCTCACCATCTTCATAGAATTCCTATTCATGGATGTCTCAATATCTCAGGAGCTCTAAGTCTTACAAGGTCTAATATTCTTCTTTTATCTTGAGCCCATTGTAACTCATACTTATTTGCACTCTCCAATACTCTTCTATACAGGAAACTTATCCCTCATAGATCAATGCTGCATTTCAGTAACTGTTCCCAAATTGAGTGTGAATTCTCTGTTAGGAATTAAATTGATTTCTCTCCCAGCATGTGCTGCTCAGATTTTCTATCTTCTTCTTTCTTTCTAACTTGCTTTTCTTGCCATGATATCCTGTGACTGCTAAGTTGCCATGACCCCCTTCTGCATGATGGGCTCACCATCACCCCAGAACTGTACACACAATCAGCAGGTGGTTCATGGATAACTGGGTTGGTCTCTTCAGTTATCCACACAGGCAACATGTTCAGGCATCCCTTCACAGGGTCCAATGTGATCTGACAATATTTCTCTGATGTTCCTCAAATTTTGAGGCTCTCCAATTCACATGTTAATTTTTCCTGAGTCTGTGACCTTAGCTATCACATTTTTTAATTTCTTTATTATGCTCTTCCTTTTTAAGTCCTATATTGATATATTTTCTATGGTGGTTAAGATGCATTCTGTGGAAGACCATAAGAAAGCTCTATCCACATATACCTCATAGTTGGCAATTCTCATTTTGCTTGTAACTTCTGGATGGGTTGTTTCCTTTGGTCCCACTGCAAATGAATTATCTCTTAATATTCTCCTCATGGCCATGTTCTACAGCATGGTGACCCATTCATAAACATCCTCATCTAAATCCTATGGAACAGAGATTAACACTGCTCTATCCAGAATATTCCACAGGCATTTTGAACTCCCAAGTGGGGGTTTCTTGAATAAAAATTATGAAAAATATTTTAATGAAATTTAATTTGCATTTGTTGTATAATATTAAAGTTGAATCTATCCATGTAAAATATAAAGTTTTTTTGTCTGAATATTATTTTGTTAACATAGGTGATAATGTTTCATGCATCTCTGTGTCCTATTTCTAAACTCAATATATTTTTGTCATTTTTATATTCTGCTGGAAAATAAATTTTCATATTGTCAAAATGCTTTGGAAGACATTTAGGATGATTTTTACATGTAAGCAAGAATGACATCAATGGAGAAATCCATGCTTTTGTTTGAGTAACTTAACAGCTGCCTATACCTTTAGGAGAACTACTAGGGGATGGATACTGCCACCCCTGAAGAGAATACTGAGTGTTTTGTATTACAGCAATTTATTGTTAGATTGTTTCTTTGCATTAACTCATATACAAATGCCTTGTTTGCATAATAAGTTATTAGAACTGAAAAACATCTTGGGTATGTGGAAGAGATAAGGAAGTAGCACAGAGATCTATAACAAAGTATGAATCCAAGAATATTTGCTTCCATCATTGAAAATTGCACTTTCAAAACCTGGTTCTCAACACAGAATATTATCAGGAAGTTTTTGTCCTCTCCTTGGAACTACAGTTTAATAGATGTATGTAATGTTCCATTCATTCAAGCTTTTTGGATGATGAAGAGTAAATCATCTGTACCTTCAGAGTGAGGTGAGACACAGAAAGGTATAATAGCAGATTTTCCCTGCAGACCAGTTATTCTTGGCATCATGTGACACAGTTTTCCCACATAATAAAATATAAAAGCTTATCTTCTTAAGTTAGAAAAAATTTATTTTTCTGTTCCAATGGCTGAATAAGCATTATGATGGATACACAATATGTTATTATTATTATATTTAATTATAAAAATATATCAATATTCCATTTTATATCTTAAAATTGAACCCCACAAATATAGGCTGTGTTTTTACTTTAGAATCCCTAACTTGAAAATGATGTAGCTTAAAGAATGTTATGCTTCTTTAACTTTAACCTTCATCCTTGACCAGGTAAAATGTACACACTAGCTCTTTAAGAATCAGTAAATATTTTTCAATAGATGCATGCTGTACATGAATATCATGAGCCTCAAGCCTTCACAAACTAATACTAGTAAAATATGAAGTGTGATCTTATTCTTCCATTATCTGACATATATCTTGATATTTTAATAATTCAATAACTGAGAACCATATCATGTTGCATTTTAAAATAATTTCTTTCAGACTGGTCTTCAATATTGCTATCTCCTGGGGAAAGAAATCACTGCCCAATTTTGTATTCAAGCACCACTCTTACAAATTTTGTGATTTACCCTGCTGAGATTTCCACAGCATTTTAATTTGTCCTTAATTATTTATTTTCCATTTCTTCCCTACTTTAACATTTTACATTCTTGGTCTCTGGTTTAGTTAATATCTGTGCCCGAGGTTAGAAATAACTCATTCTCACAGAAACTATTAAATTTAGTGTTTATATTCATGGTAGAATAAATAAAATCACCTTGTTGAATAGTGGATTGGTAAAAGAAAGTATTTGATGTTAGTTCCGATCCTATAGACATTTAGTGCTCTCTGGTTTATGCTAAAGCTCACCAGGAGCTATTTCTCAATACTCAGCTGTTAATAAGGCAAGCCCTTGCTCTAGAAACATAACTATCAGATGTGAGAATGAATGGAGTGAGAAAATTATTAAATGATTATATATTAAATTTAACAGTGGTAGTATTTACCTCCTTCTTATAGATAACCACTTTTCTGATATTAAATGATGTATTAACTCGTAACTCTCATGACCAATAAAAAGTAAAAAATGTGTTTTGCTCATGCATGTCCACTGTCTGTTGACAATAGAACTCTTCATTTTAATAAAGTATATTTTAAGTGGTCTTTATTATTGTTAATATTTTATTCTTCCTCTTTATAATATATTTGTGGTCCAGTAACCCAATGAATGACCATGTATAAGCCTAGTTAATGTGCAAAGAAAGTGTGCATGGATTCAAATGTTAAACTTTGCTTTGCAAAAACTGTTTTATCTTGCACACTTGTGTAGGCACTGCAAAATAAGTTGGGGTTCTGATGTGAATTGCTATAGCCAAAAACAATAGACATTTATCATGAATGACAACTAAATATACACTGAGATTGGATATTCACGCTAGTGTAACATGACCTAAGCTCACTGATTAAAAAATACCTCACTATTTTGTAAACTAGTTGTACCAATTAGTACTAATGTTAGCAAAGTTTGAGAATTCTCTTTGCTCAACTTCCTTATGAATGCTAATACTTTATATTGCCACTTATTTAAATATTTTAAAAGTTTCTAATGTCCTGAGTCCATATATATGCATATATATATATACATATACACACATATACACTCATATATATGTATATATAAGCATTATGATTATAAGTTTTAATGTACTTTAATGTGAATCTGGAATTCCTTTGTTCTGAAATTCCTATATACAATGGGTGTGACAATTTCACTTATTTGTTACAGAAAATTTATGGTTCTTCTTCTAGCCTTTGTGGAAGTGAAACTCTCAGCTCTAACATAATCTAACATCAATATTTTCATTGTGGTTTTTTTGCTTATCTAAGAAATCTTTATCTACCATGATATCCTGAAGATATTCTCCTTTGTTAGTCTTAAAATATAGTTATGACTTTCATGTTTAGTTCTTTAATCTGTATAGTGTTTATGTAGGGTGAGTGGTAGGAGTGAAATTTCCTTTTATTCAATATGATTGCCCAACTGTCCAAACACCGTTTGCTCTCAAGTACATATTATTGTTCTTTTCCTACCGTCATATACTATCTCTGTCATATACTAGATGTCCCTTTAAAAGTAGGTCTGTAGTTTTGCCTTTTATTCTTTTGCGTGAGATCATTTTTTTTAAAGCATCAACAATATACATTTTAATGAATATAGCAAACATTTTAGTATAGAAAATTTGTTGTGTTAATTTACTGGACACAATAAAAAATACCACATCCTGGGATCTCTTAAATATGGTAAATTGTTATCTAACAGTTTAGAGGCTGCAAGCTTTTCTTATTCCAGGTGTCAGTAGTGTACTGGTGGTTTGACAATACCTAAGAGTTCCTTGGCTTTTCAGTCATATGTCAATGCCCGCTCCTTTCTCTATTGGGTTCCAACTGACTTCTGTTTATGGGTCCTTCTTTTGTGTTTCTCTCTTATAAGGTCTTCAGTAAGAGGATTAAGACCTATTCTGATTCAGTTGTTCACACCTTAACTTAAAATGACATTTCTGAAAAGTCTTACTAACAATGCATTCACAACCACAGGAATGGATTCAGATTAAGAACATGTTCTTTTTTGTTGTTGTTGTTGTTTTATCCTATGGGTATGTAACTCAATCTACCATGTATGTCTAAACCTCAAACAGATTTTCTTTATGAATTGAAATGACTGAAGAAAGATACATGCAATTTATCAGTTTGGGTTGTGGATTTTCAATATGGATATCTTTATTTTAAAAGTCTAGGCTTAATTATTTGTATTAATAAAATATTGGATGTTATTAATTTATTCGATAGAATTACAATTATAGGAGGACTAAATGTATGTATTAGAAATGTATGTATTAGATTTGGGTATCCATGCAAGAAGAGAACTTAAGTGATAAAGTTTTTTAATGATTGTTTCATTAATTGAGGAAAGTTTGCATTTTTGATGAACCAATGTTGCTGAAAGTAGAATCAATCTATTTCAGAACTAAGGTCCAATTTTAATTCATATTGTTATAGTATTCTTATTAATATTGGTATTCACTTTTTATTATTTAATCCATTGGGTTTTCCCTTTGCATAAGTTGCAAGATAAGAATAAAATTATCTTTTTCCAACATGTAATTCAATTGTTCTGATAATGTTTAATGAAATGTAGATATATTCTAATTGCAGTACTATGCCATAGTCTTGAGTATTATTATGCAGTCTCTATTCTGTTGCATTACTTCCTTGTCTGGTTTTGATCCATGCCATATGCTTTAGTTACTATCATCTTATTGTATTACTTAGTACCTGGTAAGGAAACCATTCTAATTTTTTTCTTCTCAGAACTGTTTAACCTGTTTGGGTTTCACATGAATTTTAGGACCAATTTGTCAATTTGTACAGAAGTAAACCTGCTCTGATTTTTATTTATATATATATAAATATATGTATTTATATATATATATATATAATTAACATCTTTTAATATTGAGTTAAATTATTGATTTTCCAATCCATAAATAAGATCTAATTCTCCCTTAATTTAGTAACTTTGCACATGTCAATGGAATTTTTTTCCCATTTCAGCTTTATTGAATTACTATATAATATAGGCTTAGAAATATAAATCATGGAGAAGCAGGAAATGTATTTATTTTATTAACCCATCTAGCCTTCATTTAAAGCCTCCTGGTGCCTCTCTTATGAATAGTTCTGCAACCTCACCCTGCAAATGCATTGCATTTAAATATATATATATATATTTAAGAGACAGTGAACCTACAAAACAATCATGCATATGTGCAGAACTCCCACACAACAACCCCCCACCAGTACACCACACCATGGTGGAACATTTATTACAGTACATGAGACAACATCATTAGACTACCATCACCAACCATGGTCCACAGTTCACACCTGGCACACCTCCACCATACCCCCCCACTATCAAAACAGTACATCTTTGGCATTGATGCAAGAGCACCACAGCACCACTGCCATCCACAGTGCACAGGTCACACCAATTTCACTATTCTCCATGCTTTCCCACACTCCCACCTCCCTGCAATAATGATGCATAGGTGATCTGGCCCACAGAAGGACATGCTTGAATATGTACCATCAAACACAATTCCCATTCATGTCTGGATTCACTGTGTTATTCAGTCCCTAGATCACCCTCCAGCTCTGTCTGAACTGACACTCACATTCCCCAACTCCCCCCAGCCACAATCCCATTTACAAACTGTTATTCACTATAATGTGTCACCATCAACTCTGTCCACCTCCAAACTTCCATAGCCATGTCAATTAAAACCTCTACATAGGTTAAGTATCAGTAGTCCTTCCCAGCCATCCTAGTGTCTTCTAATAACCTATATTTCAGGTTTTAAGCCCATGATTTTATTCTTCATATTCAGTTCATTTTAATGAGACCCTGCAATATTTGTACTGTTGGGTCTTGATTACTTCATTGGTCTCATGTCTTCAAGATTCATCTATGTTATCATATGTGTCAAAATTTCATTTCTTCTTAATGCAGCATAGTATTCCATTGTATGTATATAGTGATTTTTATCCTTTCATTGGTTGAGGGACACTTGAGTTGTTTCCATCTTTTGGCAATTGTTAACAACATTGCTATGAAAATCAGTGTGCAGATGTGTGTTTGTGTCACAGTTTTCAGTTCCTTGGGATAAATTCCTAGTAGCTGAATTGGTGGATCATAAGGCAGTTCTATATTTAGCTTCCTGAGGAAGAGCCAAACTGTCTTCCACAGAGGCTGCATCATTTTACAATCCCACCAACAGTGAAGGAATGTTCCTATTTCTCCATATCCTCTTCAGCACTTACTGCTTTCTGCTTGTTTTTTTTTTTTAATAATGTCCATTCCTTGCTGTGTCAAAGGATATCTCATTGTTGTTTTGATTTGCATTTCCTTAATAGCTAGTAATATGGAACACTTTTTCATGTGTTATTTGGATATTTGTGTTTCGTCTTTGGAGAATTGTCTATTTAAATCTTTTGACCATTTTTAAATTGGATTGCTTGCTCTTTTTTTGTTCAGTTGTATGATCTCTTTATATAGAATGGAAATCAATCTCTTATTTGATATGTGGTTTCCAAATAGTTTCTCCCACTGAGTGAGATGATTTTTCACCTTCTTGATGAAATCCATTGAATCATAAAAGTATTTAAGTTTGAAGAGGTCCCATTTATCCATGTTTTCTTTGTTGCTCGTGCTTTCAGCGTAAGGTTTAAGAATGCACTATCTATCACCACTTCTTGAAGATGTTTTCCAAATTTTCTTCTTGGAAGTTCTTGCTTTTATATTTAGCTCTTTGATTCATTTTGAATTGGTTTTTTTATAAGATGTGAAATAGAGTTCCTCTTTCTTTCTTTTGGCTATGGATAACATTTCTCCAAACAGCATTTGTTGAACAGACTGTTCTGCCCAGACTCGTTGTGTTTGACTGGCTTGTCAAATATCACTTGACTGTAGATGTTTAGGTCTGTTTCTAAACCATCAGTTGAGTTCCATTGGTCTATGTGTCTATCCCTATGCCAATACCATGCTGTTTTTACAAGTGTAGCTAGGTAATGTGATTTAAAGTCTGGAAGTGAGAGTCCTACAATATCATTTTTCCTTTTAAAGATGTTTCTGGCTGTTTAAGGCCACTTAGCATTCCAAATCAATTTGATAAATGTGTTTTCCATTTGTTTAAAAAATGGTGGTGGAATTTTTATCATGATTGCATTGAAACTGTATATCAATTTGGGAGAACTGACATATTAATGATATTTAGTCTTCCAATCCATGAGCATAGAATGTTCTAAATATTTAGGTCTTTTTAAAATTTCTTTTAGCAATGTGTTTTAGTTTTATGAACACAGTGCTTTACTTCCTTGCCTAAGTTTATTCCTAAATATTTGATTCTTTTAGCTGCAATTGTAAAGGGATTTTTTCAACTTCTTCCTCAGATTATGCATACTAGTGTATAGAAACACCATTGATTTTCATCTATTGATCTTGTATTCTGACACACTACTGAAATCATTTGTTAGCTCTAGCAGCTTTGGTTTAGATTTTTCAGAAACTTCTAGATATAAGAACATATCATTTGCAAATACAGACTTTTTAATTCTTCCTTTCTTATTTGGATATTTTTTATTACTTTATCTTGTCTGATTTCTCTAGCTAGAATCTCCAGCACTATATCGAATAACATTGATGAGAGTGGGCATCATTATCTTGTTCCTGATTTCAACAGGTAAGTAGTCAGTCTTTCACTTTCATTACAATGCTAGCTGTGGGTTTTTAATATATGGCCTTTATCATGTTGAGAAGGTTTCCTTCAGTTCCTATCCTTTGTAGTATTTTTTAATCAAGAAAGGATGCTGTATTTTAACAAATGCCTTTGCTGCATCAATTGATAAGATCATATGGTTTTTCTTCTTTGATTTTTTAATGTGGCTTATTACACCAATTGATTTTCTTGTGTTGAACCACTTTCATGCCTGGTATAAACCTACTTGATCATGGTGAATAATTATTTCAATGTGTTGATGGATTCGACCAGCAAGTATTTTGTTGAGGGTGTTTTGCATCCATATTCATTAGAGAATGGGTCTGTAATTCTCTTTTTTTCATAATATTTTTATTTGGCTTTGGTATAAGGCTGATATTGGCTCCATAGAATACATTTTGTAGCATTTCTTCTTTTTCAGTTTTTTTGAAGGTCTTAAGTAAGATTGGTATTAAATCCTCCTTGAATGCTTGGTCCAACTCTCCTGTGAAACCATCTGGTCCTGGGCTTTTCATTTTGGGGAGTTGTTTGTTGACTGTTTCAATCTCTTTACTTGTGATCAGTGTGTTGAGGTCTTCTATATCTTCTAGGGTCAGTGTAAGTTGATTGTACCAGCCTGCATGGTATGGAGTGCTCTATTCATGAATCTTCTCTGCAGATGGACATTCTCCTCTTTCCGTACTTTAAAAATGTTGCAGGATGCTCTTCTAGTCTCCTGGGCCCCCAAGGTAGTTGCTTTAAATAGCTCTGGGTGATTAATGACTGCCCTGTAGAATGATCTGGCTCTTTTATCCCCTTATTTTGCCACCATCTTGCACCTCCCTATATGATGTCAATGGAATTTTTAATTTTCCTAGAGTTATAGTATACAACTGCTAACTATCTCTATGTCTATCAATATCTATCTATCAATCTATATATCTATCATCTATCTTCTATAATCTATATCTATCTTTCCATCTATCCTTCACATCTATCATCTCTCTATCCATGTAATTACATGCCTTTCTCTATTGTTTCTTTTAAGTTTCTATTTTGTATTCTTTAGCAGTTTAGTTTTGTTTGATATATTTTGTTGATATTTTGCATCTAATCATCTTCTCAAATCTATTTCCAATAGAATTTACATAATATCTATGTAGATTTTTTAACTTCCACATTAAAATTT
This sequence comes from Cabassous unicinctus, assembly GCA_029593785.1. Taxonomy (NCBI): domain Eukaryota; kingdom Metazoa; phylum Chordata; class Mammalia; order Cingulata; family Chlamyphoridae; genus Cabassous; species Cabassous unicinctus. The sequence continues at coordinate 15,074 of JAQZBX010030018.1, forward strand.
TATCTGCTGCTAATGGCAGTGTTCTTACTTCCCTTAAAATTCCAATTTATTGTATTTTCATTTTCCTTTAAATCTTTGTTGCCACAATAATTGTGATGAGAATGTGGTTTGTTTGTTTGCTTGTGTGTTTTTGGTTATCTATCAAAGGTTTTTTATTTGCTTGTTTTAATTTCTATGATTTTGACTTAGGAGAATTCCCTTTTTAGTGTTACTATTTCACATAGTGAGGTCTTTTCATTTCCATAGTTTTGTAAATATTTTCCTCAAGAAAGATTATTTTATTATAACAAAAATAGTTTCACTTTGATTCTATATTTCTTCTTTAATCTCTATAATGTAATTCTATATGTAATTTTCTAAGTTTAAACAACATATAATTCTGAAATAAATACAAGTTTGATTGTGCTCTGAAATAAATATAACTTTGATTGTACTCTAATGTTTGTAGACATTTTACATATATTCCAAATTATTTTTGAAATACCTAATTACTTTTACATTTGCCCATCTCCATGATAATTTACTCTCTTTTATTTTATTTATTCCATCCATCATATATGTAAAGATTGGGAGATTTTTTATTTTTTTATATTCCTTTTTCATTGCAACCCGTTCTTACCATGTATATATGTGTGTGTATGTATACATATATATCTATGTATATTTACAGGTATGTATAAATATATACACATGCATATATATGCCTTTTAAATCCTTCTAATTTTTTTTTTAATTGGGGTAATTTTAGTAGAATTCGTTTCCATAAAAAATCATTTTTCATTGGTGTATGAGATATGTAGATGTGTTTCTTTGTGTGTATTCATAAACCTAATGGCTCTAAATAATCATCATATATAAGAGGACAAGACTGTGATTATGGCTTTGATTTTATGAGTGGTATCTAGAAGGAATTCATGCCAGGAAGAATTTAATATATGAACCAGTAAATTGGAAAATTGTGTTGAGGCTAAGCGTGAAGAAATCACCTGAATTTCCCAAAACTGCCAGTTGAGACAATATCATAATTCTTCAGTCAAAAGAGAAAAAAAATATATGTTACTAGTATTTTTCCTATGTTTTTTCTTTCAATTTCTTTAGAACAATATCTGGTGCTCTTCAGAATTGGAATACATATTCAAGTAGAGGGATGAGGTGTTTCTTTCCAGAAGATTTTTATCAATTCATTTAATAGCCATTATTATAATCTTTCTATCAAACATCTTCCAATCATTGCATCATCGCATACATATTTTCTTTTGAATTCCATATTTTAAAATTTTTTTCACCTATTTTGTCACTTATGTTTCTCTTATCAATTAGAGAAATATTTCCCATCAGCCAGAAAATAATGTGCCCATTATTAAAGCTCTATAAATGCATGCACACCTATACTCATACACACACACTCTTAGAAGAGATATATAGATAGTTGATCTATAGATTTACAAATAGATTGAATACATATATATATCAAGGATATAATATTGGTATTTGAACTCATGCTATTACAATTATTGCTTCTTAACATGGTCATGAGATAATTTTATTTTCTGAATCAATGTAATCATTATGATTAATAATACAGAAAATAATAACTAATTAAAAGTTGTCTGGAAACCATAAATAATTATTACTGACCATTTTCTATAGGTTTGTAAAATTAGCAACATACAAATAAATGCATAATTATTGTATTTAATATATACATGAGATCATGACAAATATATTGCAAATAAAATAGTTATACTTGATTTTTGTGCTTCTTTACCCACTGCATATCTCCTAATAGTTAATAATCATATATTTACTAAAAAATTAGTGTATATATAAATATGAATAAAAATATTAATATTGAAAGAATAGCACTTCTAAACTTTAATCAAATGGTTAACAATAGTTTTATTTGTATCACATTTCAGAAAATTTGGAAGATAATTGTATTTTAAAAAGAAATGTACTTTAGAGTGTCTTATTCCTTATGGAATTGTATAATACATTTCTTTTTCACTTAATCAGTTTTGTTTCAACGTTTTATTGAAATATCAATTGGTAATTATTTTACCTTTAAGATAATATTATGGAAAATATTTTTAAAATATCAATTTTTAGGTGAATTTTATCTTCATTCTTAAACTTTTGGCAATAGAAAATAATTCTCTCATGAGCATTCACCTGCGTATATCTGTTCATGTCCCTGCTTTCAATACTTCTGGGCATATATCCAGCAGTAAGATTGCTGGACCGTGTGGCTGTTCTACAGTTAGCTTCCTGAGGAACAGTCAAATTGCCCTCCACAATGACTGCACCATTATACATTCCCAACAACAATGTATGAGGTCTCCCTTTCCTTCAAATCCTCTCTAAAATGTGGACTTCTCTGTTTCTTATTTTAAAGCCTCCAGTCTAATAGCTGTAAGATCACATCTCATTGTCTCATTTTAGTGTGGATTTACATTTCCCTAAAGCTAGAGATGTTTAGCATCTTTTTGTCTGCTTTGTAGTCATTTGAATTTCTTCTTTAGAAGCGAGTCTATTCAAATCACTTGCACACTTTTTAGTCTTTTTATTTTTGAGATGTAGGTTTCCTTCATATGTGCTGTATATTAGGCCCTTATTGGATAAATGGTTACCAAATAATTTCTCCCATTAAGTATGCTGTGTTTTCATTTTCTTTACAAACTCTTGAAAAGTAAAAAAAAAAATTCGATTTAGATGTAGTTCATTTACCTATTTTTCTTTCATTGCTCACAATTTGGGTGTAAAGTTTAGGCAAACGTTTCCTAATATAAGATCTTATAAAGGCTTCCCTACATTATCTTCTAAAACCTTTATGGTCCTGGCTCTTGTATTTAGATCCTTGACCCATCTTGAGTTAACTTTTGTATAGGGCATGAAATAGTGATCCTCTTTCATTTTTTTGGATATGGATATCCAATTCTCCAAGCATCATTAGTGGAAGAGGCCATTCTGTCCCAGGTGATTGGGCTTGGTGGCCTTGTTGAATATTATTTGACTGTATATGCTAAGATCAATATCAGAAATCTCAATTCTGTTCCATTGGGCAATATGTCTCATCTTGTGCCAATACCATGCAGTTTAGATCATTTTAGCTTTGTAGTACGCTTTAAAGACATGTAGCACGAGTCCTCCAATTTCATTGTTTTTTTTTCTATATGTTTTTGGTTATTCTGGCCCCATGCCCTTTCAAATAAACATTATAATTAGCTTTTCCAATTCAGTAAAAAAATGATTTTGTAATTTTTATTGGGACTGCATTAAATCTGTAAATCTATTTGGGTAGGGCAGTCATCTTAATGATGTTTAGTCTTCCAATTCATGAACATAGATATTTTTCTATTTATGTAGGTCTATTTAGATTTATTTTTAAAATGTTGTATAATTTTTTATGTACAAGTCCTTTAAATTGTTAGTTAAGTTTATTCCTGGATATTTGATTCCTTTAATTGCTATTGTAAATGGAAATTTTTTCTTGATTTCTTCTTTGGACTTTTCATTATTAGTGTAGTGAAATAATACTGATTTTTACATATTGATCTTATATCCTACCACTTTACTGAACTCATTTATCAGCTTTAGATGCTTTGCTGCAGATTTTTCAGATCTTTCTAAGTATAGGATCATGTCATCTGTAAATAGTGAAATTTTTAGTTCTTTCCAGTTTGGATTCCTGTTATTTATTTTTCTTGCCTAAATCTTCCAGCAAGTACTTCTAACAAAATAGTAAATAAGAGTGTTGACAATGGGCATCCTTGACTTGTTCCAGATCTTAGAGTACAAGCCTTTTACATTGCACCATTATGATATTAGCTGTGCATTTTTTTATATACACCTCTTTTCATGCTAAGGAAATTTCCTTCTATTTCTATATTTTAATGTTTTTATCTTGAAAGGATGCTGTATTTTGTCAAATGCTTTTTCTGCATCAATAGAGATGATCATATCCTCTTTCCTTTCAATCTATTAATATGTTGTATTATATTGTATGATTTTTTAATGTTGAAAAGTGCTTGCATACCAGGCATGAAACCAACTTGATCACGGTGTGTAATTTGTTTGTTGTATTGTTGAGTATGAATAGCAAGTCTTTTGTTGAGGATTTTAGCATCCAGATTCATCCAAATTGGCCTTTAGTTTTCTTTTCTTTTGGTGTCTTTGTGTTGCTTTAGTACTATGATGATGTGGTCATCATAGAGTGAGTTAGACAATATTACTTCCACTTCTATTTTTTGGAAGATTTCAAGCAGGATTGGTGTTAGTTCTTTTGGGAATTATTGGTAGAATTCATCTGTGAAGCAATTTGGTCATTGACTTTTCTTAGTTGAGAGGTTTTAGATGACTAATTCAATCTTGTTACTTAATTTATCTGTTGAGTTCATCAATTTCTTCTTTCCTCGATGTTGGCTGCTTTTTTGTTTCTAGAAGTTTGTCCACTTCATCTAAGTTATCCATCGTGCTGGCATTAAGTTTTTCAAAGTATCCTTTTATTATACTCTTTATTTTTTGGGATCAGTGGTGATATCCCCTCTTTTTAAATTTTATGTATTTCCATCTTCTCTCTTTTTTTCTTTGTTAGTATAGCTAAGGGTTTTTCAATTTTATTAATCATCTCAGAAAACCAGTTTTTGGTTCTGTTAAATTTTTCCATTTTTAATTCTCAATTTCCTTTACTTACACTCTAATCTTTGTTGTTTCCTTCTTTCTGCTTGTTTTGGGTTTAGTTTGATTTTTGATTCTGGTTCCGCTAAGTGTGCAGTTATTCTATTTCAGCTCTTTCTTCTTTTTTAATATAAGCATTTATGCTTATAAATTTTCCTCTCAGGACTTCTTTTGCTGTACTTGTAAGTTTTGATATGTTGTGTTCTCATTTTCATCTGTTTAAAGGTAGTCACTTATTTTATTTGCAATTTCCTACTTGACCCACTTATTTTATAAGTATGTCCTTTGATTTCCATATAATTGGTGGCTTTTCTGTTTCTCTGCCCATTTTTAATTTCCAGCTTCATTCCATTTCGTTCATAGAAACTACTTTGTATAATTTAAATCATCCTTAATTTGTTGAAAGTTGTGTTGTGACCTAGCAAGTGGTAAATCCTGGAGATTGATACATGTGTGCTCGAGAAGAATGGATATATTGCTGTTTTTGGAGTAATATTCTGTATAAGTCTATTAGGTCTAGATCCTCTAATGTATTATTCAAGGTCTTTGTTTCTTTATTGACCCTCTATTAAGATGTTCTGTCTAATGGTGATAATGGTGTATTAAATTCTTCCACTGTAATTGTAGAGGCACCTATTTCTTCACTTAGTTTTTCCAATGTTTGCCTCATGGGTTTTGGGGCACCCTGGTTAGGTGCATAAATGTTTATGATTGTTCTTACTTCTGGAGATATAACATCATTTATTAATATATAGTGTACTTCTTTGTCTCTTACAATAGTTTTCCATTTAAAGTCTATTTTGTCTGATATTACTATAGTTACTCCTACCTGTTTTTTTATTGTTTGTGTGTAAAATTGTTTTTCAAACATTCACTTTCAACCTTCATCCATGGGATTAAGATGAGTTTCTTGTATACAGCCTATAGATGGGTCATAATTCTTTATCTGTTCTGTCTTTCTGTCTTTTTATTGCAGAGTTTAATCAGTAAACACTCAAAATTATTAAGTTTATTCATGATATTTGTTTTGACATCATTTATTACTTAGTCCACATTCTACATCTCCTCTTTTTAGTTTGTTCATTAGACTGGGTCATATCTTGTTTTTTAGCACACCTTATTTTTGGCTGGTGTCTAGGCATCTGGTTTTCTTGATGATCTTGTTCAGATGGTTATCTTCTCTTTCTATGCTAGGGTTTTGTTTTGTTTTGTTTTGAGTTAAGACTCCTCTTTGAAACTTGGTTCCATTTATTCCTTGTACCTGTCCATGTTTTCCTGAAAAAATAGTTAAGTCCATAGAAAAGGAAAGATAGAAGAAGAGAATAATAATAATAAAAGTAGATAGAAAAGGAACCATAAAAGATCCAGGGGAGAAAAATAAGGACTAAGAGTGAAAAGTCATAAAAAATACAATGATATAAGCATATAAAAAGTAAAAAAATAAAACAAGAAAAAAATGGAAAAAGAAGAAAAGATAGAATAAAATAGAATAATGGAAAGATGGGAAGAGAAAAAAATAATGAAGCCCAAACAAGAGAAGGTAGAAAAAAGAAAAGCAATGGAAGAGGGGAAAATGAAAGAAAGTAAAGGATTATAGAATCTTAGGGGAAAGGAATAAAAAGAAAAAATGGAAACAAAGAAAAAGATAATACAAAAAAAAATCCAGAAAAAAACAGGCTTTGCACTTAGGCCACTAGGGACCATCTCAGGGTACCAATGCTCTTCAATCAATCACTCTGCAGCTGCCCTAAAAAAGTAATCTACTTAGTTTTAGAGAAAAAAATAAAGATTAAAAAAAATAAAATAATAAAGATATAAAATAACTGATCAAAAAGCCTAAAATAATTAAGTAAAGAAATAAGTAAATAAGTAAATAAATAAATGAATAAATAATCTTTGTCTATAAAATCCTTGTCACACATGACAGCTGGATGCATGCCAACACTTGATCACTCCTATAACCCTTCTCTTAAGCACTATTGGGTATTTAACCAGGCACCTACTAAATGTGAAGCAAGTGTTTATTCACTGAGCTACACCCTCAGCACTGCACAGGTTAGGTAGGCTTCTAAAAGATCATCTGGCTCTCCCCTCCTTCTAGTCCTTCAGATGAGTTGGTCTTCCAACAGACTTCTATTTCTCTCTCGTGGCTTCATTCTACACCGTGCTGTTAGGCATTGGTTAGCCCACACTCTCACTGAAATAGTTCATCTTTCTCCCAAGCCTGGTGGTTATGACAGCCTTGCAGATGCAAAAATCCCTTCCTTTCTTACTGGGGTCACTTCTGCCCTGGCTGTAGTCTTTATATGTTTTTTTATTGTATTCCCCCCTATTCTGCTCTTCCTTTCTCTCTTCCCTTTTGCACTTCTCTTTCTCTGAGTTGGCAGGGTGCCTGTCCCACACGTATTTGCTCTTCAGCTCCCCCATGAATGGTTCACTTGCAAACTCTAATTTCTGGGCTGCTTACAGCTGAGATTCAATGTGGACTAACCTGGTGAAGCTCATTGAAGAGAAAACACTCTCCATCCTCCTCCAGCAACCTTTTCCTACCAGGGAAGAGGACCTGTTTTCCTATCAGTTGGTGGCAGGAAGCCAGGGATTTTACTGAGGCTATTCACCTTGAGGGTGGAGGATATGCTCCAATCCCAGCTGCAGTAGTAACTCATGGTTTTCATTTGACCTCTTTGTCTCTCTGCCCCTTTACCTCCTGGATGATGTGCAGCACTCTCCTGGTCTGCAGATCCCAAAAACAGTTCCTTCAGATAGCTTTTGTCCCTTCCTTCATTGTTTATGTGAGAAAGTTGGTCCTTGCCTAGCTAATCAGATGCCATCTTTTCTTGGATCACCATGTTTCTTTAAAAGTCATTCTTCTTTACAGTCATTTTGCTTTGTACAACTTCTCATATGGTTAAATTTAAATTGTGTGTGGGCACACAAAAGGCTTGTATTTGCCTACTTCTCTGTTCAGGCCTTCCATTTTTGATCTTCAGATTCAGAGGATGTGCTCTTGGGTGATTTGAGATGGATGCCTGTACCCTTGGACTAGACCATGCATCACTTGATCTTTATGAGTCACACTGCCTGCCATCTGGGGAATAGCCAAATTGGAATACCTGTTCCTGTTCAGCCTGTAGATGTTTTTTCCCTCTGGTGGTGGGTAGGGTCACATAGATGCCATTTTCAGAGACTCGGAGGTTGGGAAATGTGCATGATGTTGTTGTAAGGGAGATTTTCTGTCAGCAAAAAGCCTTGGATTTTGCTGTATGCATAAATTGCATTTGACTTCAAATGATTTTTTAAAAAAAGAATGTCACCCAAGAGCAGTTATGTACATATGGGTAACTGCCACAGAATCCCTGTATACAGGAGAAAATCACAAAGAAAGAGGAGATTAATCAGAGATGCTTTTCTGTGAAAGAAAAACTAGAGCTTACTCTCATTAGAATCAAGATTCATAAATTAATTCACAAAGATCTGCAACCTGTAACTCCAAAGTGGGCATACTCAAAGACTAAAAATTTGAGAAAACATTTGGATCCAGCTGGTTAGTATTTTCCCAGGAAATGTGACTACCATTTTTTCATTTCTTTTTAGAAGGTGTACAGAAATTTTTGGACCAACAACCTTCACCTGTGAATGAAATCCTGGAGGCCTTCTCATGTTTCAAGAATGTATTTTCAGAGTGGCTAAATAAGTGCCTTGCATTTTCATGCAATGGCTACTTATCTTTTCAGTAGTGCACTCATTCTTAGGGAAAAATATTATATTCAAAGGATACTAGATATTTAAGGGTCATTTGAAATGTTTGCCTATTGCCAGGCATTTTGAGAATGGTTTTTCTATTTGAGAGGCATCAAATATGAGCAAGAGAAATGATCATCAACAGCTTTTTCCTGAGTAGAGTCCATATCATACATTTAATGTCACTTTCTCTAACCCAGCCTATTATTATTTTTCAGAGTATATTTTTCTTATAGAAGGTGACCTTAGGAAAAAAATCATGTGTATTGTAAGACTCCACATATAACAGCCTTCTATCAACACACTACAACTTGATGGAACTTTGTTACAGATTATGAGATATTATCCTCAGACTATGGTCATGAAGCTCAGCCCAGAGTGCATATTTGGCACACGTTTTCCGTCGTCTCCTCTTATCAACATGGAAGACTTGGTGTGGCTGATGTGTGTGTTTCATGGCTTCTCATGTGTTTATTACTTTCCCCCATTAATCATCAACTGGGCTCCTCTTTCTTGTTAATACATCAATGTTTGAACCACTACCTCTAAAATGAATCTGAGATACATGTCCCTGTTACTAGGAAGAGATCCTCTTTGAATCTATTCTTGTTTGGTTCTATTCAGCCTGGTTGTCAATTTAGGATAATTCTTTCCAAATATTCCCTCCCACCACCCTACCTGCCTCCCCACCACAAATCAATAGGCAGTGGATATGTTCAAGCCTGATGCTTAGGGCAGCCCAGAAGGAGGAGGGTTGAGTCAAATCGCAAAGCAGACCATCAACGGCAACATGCGTTGACATTACCCTTGGCAAACACAGACCACGTGGAGCTTGCCCTTACCGGTTTCAGCCAGATTTCCAGGGCCATTTTGGAAAGAAGGACGTGCAGGCTGATTTGGCAAGCCTCAATTGGATTTGTCTGCCTGAGTGTGTCTGGATTTATCTTGGGTCACGTGGGATGGGGTAGGGTGCCTCCTCATTGTGGTGTAAATGTTTCTCTTTTATGTGGTCACTTCTTCTGGAAAATTGGCTGACTGAGATCTCAGGGGTCCTTTTGCAAACAAGGGAGTTTTCCAAGTAATCTCTCTAGGATTGAATAACAGTTTAATTCACCTCACTTCTGAGGCTGTCTCTGACACCTTGTAGATATCTGCAACTCCTTGAGAGATGTTGTGACCAGGTATTAGAGCCATGGGAGCTGTGTCCGTGTAGACTTAAAAATGGCAGGAATCCCTTCTTCGGATTGAGCAGTGAAGGCTCTAAGGCCCTTGTATATAATCTGCCATTTGCTTCTGGACATTTTTCTCCATATCCCTTCTCATTCTGCCCCTCTCTCCACTCCCCCACTCACTTTTTGAATGCTTGCTCTGATGCCTATGGAAAGAGTGGTGTGATGATGGGGATTCTGTAAGTTTCTTCTGAGAAAATAAACACCTGCTTTTAATTGACACAGGATTGCATGCCGGGGACCTCATTTTCCTTTTGCACTTTCTCATGCAGAGTTGTTAATTAAATAGACCATCAGCATCCATAATAATTTCTCGGGGGTATTGTTGAAAAAGAGGTTAAGCTTTCTTCCCATAGAAAATTAGGGGTTGATCCAGTGTTATCTGTGGTAATTCATTCCCATAAGATGTGAAGTATTCCCACATAAGATTTTGATAATCCAGAACTGAATATGCCATAAATGAATCGAAAATCACTAAACCAGTATTTGATGTCATTCTTACAGATTATTTGGTCCAATAGTTAGGGTTCCAAAATACACAACAGAATTATGTCATCATTGATTTCAAGTATGTCAGAATTATTACTGACATTTACATGATTCTTCCTCTACAGGGTATTATTTATCATGGATTACATGACATCTAACCTGGTCATACACTCTCTGACTCTCTCTTTTTTTATTTTTGTAATACAGTTTTATCCTATTTGGTATGCCTCATCAAGTGGTGTTTCCTTGGGAAGTATTTGTTAACAGAAGGATTTTCAATACTAAAAGCAAACACATTTAGTAATATCTACCATGTTCTCAGACTGATCGGTAAGTTCTTGTGTCGTTCAAGCTCCCGTGCAGGAGAAAATTCGTTGAAAGTTCATGTTCGTCATTAAACAAATTTCACCATGAATTTAGTAGATATTTTCATTTGATTTATGTTATTATTAGAGCAGTGGTTTATTGAAACATTCTTGGAGATGATAGAGAATTTCCATATATCCCTCACTTTCTTTCCTTACCATTTACCTTTTATATTACTCTCTTTCCTTACTGATATTTTGTCAAAGGGGTCAATCCTTTATGAATGTGGTGTAATGAATTCTCCTATGAGTAATGTACTGGAATCAATTTCTTCCTTCATATTTTCAACTTTTGCTTCATATATTTTGGAGCTTTGCTGTCTGTGTGTATATGTATATATATAACATATATATATAAGTGCTCATATACATATTGTATTGCGGACCTTGTCCTTGAATGATTTTTATCTGTATATCATGTTTTCCTTTATCCTAAGCAGTAGTTTCATTTTTAAATTTACCTGTTATGGGTTACAAAAAAGTCATGTAGTATGAGCAGTGTTCCTGTATACTACCCCCCACAGGCATAGATATCCTCATCTGGAATATTTTCCATTCATATGGTAAATTTGTTCCAAATTATACACCTAAGTTCTTATTATTATAGGGTTAACTGTAGTCCATATACACGGATACTCTTCCTGTTCTGTTCTGAAACTCCTCTTCTTGGTGTAATTTTTACATAGGATATGTGCAAACATTTTGTATCCTCACTGATATTTTGTCAAAAGGGGGAATCCTTTATTGAATGTGGTGTATTGAATTCTCCTATGAGTAATGTACTGCTATCAGTTTCTTGCTTCATATTTTCAACTTTTGCTTCATATAGTTTAGAGCTTTGCTGTATGTATGTGTGTATACATATATATACAATGTATGTATAAATGCTAATATATGTATTTTATTGGGGACCTCGTCCTTGTATGATTTATCACTGAATCATGTTTTCCATTCTCTTAGGCTGCAGTTTCATATTTAATTATACTTGATATGGGTTACAGACAAGTCATGCAGAATGACCACTGTGACTCTATACTCCTCCACACACGCAATACTGATCCTTACCCTGAATATTTTCCATTACTATGGTAAATTTGTCCCAAGTGATAAACCTAGATTCTTATTCTTATGGAGTTTGCTGTAGTCCATATACAGGGATACACTTCCTGTTCTCTTCTGAAACTCCTCTTCTTCTTGTAATTGTTACATATGATGTTTGCAGACATTTTATATGTCCAACCATAGGTGATCTGTAGTTTTATGCACTTAAATTTTTGAAATTTTAAAATATGGAGTTACATACCAAAACCCAATACTTTATTACTGTTATTTTAATTTAGAGAAATGATTGACTTTATGAGAGTCTTTAAAGTTATAGGTTATTCCAACTTCCATTGAGTGTCCTGCCATTTCTGTCTGAGGACCTGGCTTCAAATTGCTTCTGGGGAAGCACAAGTGGTGGAAAACTCCTGCAGGATATTTTGTGTGTTTGTTTGTTTGTTTTAATATGGGGATGCCATATTAATCTTCCCCTCATTTTTCAAAGCCTGTCTCACTAGATACAATATTATTAGAAGTGAATCAGTTTCTCTAAACACTTGAACTATTGCATCTTAATTTGCCTTTTTGCCTTCTTGATGTTTATCTTCATGATCTACTTGGCAAAATTGTCACTTGCACTTTTTGGGACTCCCTTTGAGGAAACACGTTGCTTTACTCTTGCAGCTTTCAGAACTCTCTCCTTGCCCATGGCATTTGCTTCGCAATTTCTGGCTGTCTGGGCATGATGTTCCATGTCTTTATCCTCTATGAGGTTCTTTCTGTTCCTTGATTGTGCATACACATGCCTGACATTACCTCTGAGATGTTTCCTGCCATAATACCTTTGAATATTCCTTCTCCTTATTTCTCTTTCTTTTATTTCTGTGTATCCAAAAATGCATGTGCGTACTTCTTGATTTTATGCCATAAGCCTTTTCACCAGGTGTAGAAGGGCATACAGGTTCCTGAGGTTCTAGGTTCCATTAACCCATGGGATTTTTTAACAACTAGGAAAGACTGGCACATTCATTTTCCTGCAGCAGTCTCTGCTCCTGCAAGTCAAGGACCTGGAAACATAGGGAGCAGAGTAAGGAAACAGCCTCCACTAAAATATCACAACACTGCCTGCAAAATTCAGCCACCTGGTTGCATGAACTAAGTGGCATCAGGGTGGAGAGAGCAGCAAGGTCTTTGCAGGAATTTTTTTTGCCTATGCTTCACACTGTGAACCC